>CAWUFW010017146.1:0-276613 GCA_963921515.1 Calotriton arnoldi | reverse complement strand
ACTGGTCCTGAAAAGTAATTTTAATCGTACTTACCAGTAACTTGAATTTCCTTCCATAGGCTAACATTGACTGGTTTCACTTGGAAATTCTTCTAAGTGTGGAGTTTTGGAACTTTAAAATATTCCTCTAAAATCAGCCGAAATACGAATTCCGATTTACTCACCTGTTATCAGGAGAGACCTCAGTGCTGCATCTTTCAGCCCAGTACTGATCCTCAAAAGTAATTTTAACCGTACTTACCAGTAACTTGAATTTCCTTCCATAGGATATCATTGCCTGCTTTTTGCTGAAAAAGTTTCTAAGTGTTGAGTTTTGAAACATTACAAATATTCCTCTAAAATCAGCCGAAATCCGAATTCTGATTTACTCACCTGTTATCAGGAGAGACCTCAGTGCTGCATCTTTCAGCCCAGTACTGGTCCTGAAAAGTAATTTTAATCGTACTTACCAGTAACTTGAATTTCCTTCCATAGGCTAACATTGACTGGTTTCACTTGGAAATTCTTCTAAGTGTGGAGTTTTGGAACTTTAAAATATTCCTCTAAAATCAGCCGAAATACGAATTCCGATTTACTCACCTGTTATCAGGAGAGACCTCAGTGCTGCATCTTTCAGCCCAGTACTGATCCTCAAAAGTAATTTTAACCGTACTTACCAGTAACTTGAATTTCCTTCCATAGGATATCATTGCCTGCTTTTTGCTGAAAAAGTTTCTAAGTGTTGATTTTTGAAACATACAAATATTCCTCTAAAATCAGCCGAAATCCGAATTCTGATTTACTCACCTGTTATCAGGAGAGACCTCAGTGCTGCATCTTTCAGCCCAGTACTGGTCCTGAAAAGTAATTTTAATCGTACTTACCAGTAACTTGAATTTCCTTCCATAGGCTAACATTGACTGGTTTCACTTGGAAATTCTTCTAAGTGTGGAGTTTTGGAACTTTAAAATATTCCTCTAAAATCAGCCGAAATCCGAATTCCGATTTACTCACCTGTTATCAGGAGAGACCTCAGTGCTGCATCTTTCAGCCCAGTACTGATCCTCAAAAGTAATTTTAACCGTACTTACCAGTAACTTGAATTTCCTTCCATAGGATATCATTGCCTGCTTTTGCTTGAAAAAGTTTCTAAGTGTTGATTTTTGAAACATACAAATATTCCTCTAAAATCAGCCGAAATCCGAATTCTGATTTACTCACCTGTTATCAGGAGAGACCTCAGTGCTGCATCTTTCAGCCCAGTACTGGTCCTGAAAAGTAATTTTAATCGTACTTACCAGTAACTTGAATTTCCTTCCATAGGCTAACATTGACTGGTTTCACTTGGAAATTCTTCTAAGTGTGGAGTTTTGGAACTTTAAAATATTCCTCTAAAATCAGCCGAAATACGAATTCCGATTTACTCACCTGTTATCAGGAGAGACCTCAGTGCTGCATCTTTCAGCCCAGTACTGATCCTCAAAAGTAATTTTAACCGTACTTACCGGTAACTTGAATTTCCTTCACAGGCTAACATTGACTGGTTTCACTTGGAAATTCTTCTAAGTGTGGAGTTTTGGAACTTTAAAATATTCCTCTAAAATCAGCCGAAATACGAATTCCGATTTACTCACCTGTTATCAGGAGAGACCTCAGTGCTGCATCTTTCAGCCCAGTACTGATCCTCAAAAGTAATTTTAACCGTACTTACCAGTAACTTGAATTTCCTTCCATAGGATATCATTGCCTGCTTTTTGCTGAAAAAGTTTCTAAGTGTTGATTTTTGAAACATACAAATATTCCTCTAAAATCAGCCGAAATCCGAATTCTGATTTACTCACCTGTTATCAGGAGAGACCTCAGTGCTGCATCTTTCAGCCCAGTACTGGTCCTGAAAAGTAATTTTAATCGTACTTACCAGTAACTTGAATTTCCTTCCATAGGCTAACATTGACTGGTTTCACTTGGAAATTCTTCTAAGTGTGGAGTTTTGGAACTTTAAAATATTCCTCTAAAATCAGCCGAAATACGAATTCCGATTTACTCACCTGTTATCAGGAGAGACCTCAGTGCTGCATCTTTCAGCCCAGTACTGATCCTCAAAAGTAATTTTAACCGTACTTACCAGTAACTTGAATTTCCTTCCATAGGATATCATTGCCTGCTTTTTGCTGAAAAAGTTTCTAAGTGTTGATTTTTGAAACATACAAATATTCCTCTAAAATCAGCCGAAATCCGAATTCTGATTTACTCACCTGTTATCAGGAGAAACCTCAGTGCTGCATCTTTCAGCCCAGTACTGGTCCTGAAAAGTAATTTTAATCGTACTTACCAGTAACTTGAATTTCCTTCCATAGGCTAACATTGACTGGTTTCACTTGGAAATTCTTCTAAGTGTGGAGTTTTGGAACTTTAAAATATTCCTCTAAAATCAGCCGAAATACGAATTCCGATTTACTCACCTGTTATCAGGAGAGACCTCAGTGCTGCATCTTTCAGCCCAGTACTGATCCTCAAAAGTAATTTTAACCGTACTTACCAGTAACTTGAATTTCCTTCCATAGGATATCATTGCCTGCTTTTTGCTGAAAAAGTTTCTAAGTGTTGATTTTGAAACATACAAATATTCCTCTAAAATCAGCCGAAATCCGAATTCTGATTTACTCACCTGTTATCAGGAGAGACCTCAGTGCTGCATCTTTCAGCCCAGTACTGGTCCTGAAAAGTAATTTTAATCGTACTTACCAGTAACTTGAATTTCCTTCCATAGGCTAACATTGACTGGTTTCACTTGGAAATTCTTCTAAGTGTGGAGTTTTGGAACTTTAAAATATTCCTCTAAAATCAGCCGAAATCCGAATTACGATTTACTCACCTGTTATCAGGAGAGACCTCAGTGCTGCATCTTTCAGCCCAGTACTGATCCTCAAAAGTAATTTTAACCGTACTTACCGGTAACTTGAATTTCCTTCCATAGGCTAACATTGACTGGTTTCACTTGGAAATTCTTCTAAGTGTGGAGTTTTGGAACTTTAAAATATTCCTCTAAAATCAGCCGAAATACGAATTCCGATTTACTCACCTGTTATCAGGAGAGACCTCAGTGCTGCATCTTTCAGCCCAGTACTGATCCTCAAAAGTAATTTTAACCGTACTTACCAGTAACTTGAATTTCCTTCCATAGGATATCATTGCCTGCTTTTGCTGAAAAAGTTTCTAAGTGTTGATTTTTGAAACATACAAATATTCCTCTAAAATCAGCCGAAATCCGAATTCTGATTTACTCACCTGTTATCAGGAGAGACCTCAGTGCTGCATCTTTCAGCCCAGTACTGGTCCTGAAAAGTAATTTTAATCGTACTTACCAGTAACTTGAATTTCCTTCCATAGGCTAACATTGACTGGTTTCACTTGGAAATTCTTCTAAGTGTGGAGTTTTGGAACTTTAAAATATTCCTCTAAAATCAGCCGAAATCCGAATTCCGATTTACTCACCTGTTATCAGGAGAGACCTCAGTGCTGCATCTTTCAGCCCAGTACTGATCCTCAAAAGTAATTTTAACCGTACTTACCAGTAACTTGAATTTCCTTCCATAGGCTAACATTGACTGGTTTCACTTGGAAATTCTTCTAAGTGTGGAGTTTTGGAACTTTAAAATATTCCTCTAAAATCAGCCGAAATACGAATTCCGATTTACTCACCTGTTATCAGGAGAGACCTCAGTGCTGCATCTTTCAGCCCAGTACTGATCCTCAAAAGTAATTTTAACCGTACTTACCGGTAACTTGAATTTCCTTCACAGGCTAACATTGACTGGTTTCACTTGGAAATTCTTCTAAGTGTGGAGTTTTGGAACTTTAAAATATTCCTCTAAAATCAGCCGAAATACGAATTCCGATTTACTCACCTGTTATCAGGAGAGACCTCAGTGCTGCATCTTTCAGCCCAGTACTGATCCTCAAAAGTAATTTTAACCGTACTTACCAGTAACTTGAATTTCCTTCCATAGGATATCATTGCCTGCTTTTTGCTGAAAAAGTTTCTAAGTGTTGATTTTTGAAACATACAAATATTCCTCTAAAATCAGCCGAAATCCGAATTCTGATTTACTCACCTGTTATCAGGAGAGACCTCAGTGCTGCATCTTTCAGCCCAGTACTGGTCCTGAAAAGTAATTTTAATCGTACTTACCAGTAACTTGAATTTCCTTCCATAGGCTAACATTGACTGGTTTCACTTGGAAATTCTTCTAAGTGTGGAGTTTTGGAACTTTAAAATATTCCTCTAAAATCAGCCGAAATACGAATTCCGATTTACTCACCTGTTATCAGGAGAGACCTCAGTGCTGCATCTTTCAGCCCAGTACTGATCCTCAAAAGTAATTTTAACCGTACTTACCAGTAACTTGAATTTCCTTCCATAGGATATCATTGCCTGCTTTTTGCTGAAAAAGTTTCTAAGTGTTGATTTTTGAAACATACAAATATTCCTCTAAAATCAGCCGAAATCCGAATTCTGATTTACTCACCTGTTATCAGGAGAGACCTCAGTGCTGCATCTTTCAGCCCAGTACTGGTCCTGAAAAGTAATTTTAATCGTACTTACCAGTAACTTGAATTTCCTTCCATAGGCTAACATTGACTGGTTTCACTTGGAAATTCTTCTAAGTGTGGAGTTTTGGAACTTTAAAATATTCCTCTAAAATCAGCCGAAATACGAATTCCGATTTACTCACCTGTTATCAGGAGAGACCTCAGTGCTGCATCTTTCAGCCCAGTACTGATCCTCAAAAGTAATTTTAACCGTACTTACCGGTAACTTGAATTTCCTTCCATAGGCTAACATTGACTGGTTTCACTTGGAAATTCTTCTAAGTGTGGAGTTTTGGAACTTTAAAATATTCCTCTAAAATCAGCCGAAATACGAATTCCGATTTACTCACCTGTTATCAGGAGAGACCTCAGTGCTGCATCTTTCAGCCCAGTACTGATCCTCAAAAGTAATTTTAACCGTACTTACCAGTAACTTGAATTTCCTTCCATAGGATATCATTGCCTGCTTTTTGCTGAAAAAGTTTCTAAGTGTTGATTTTTGAAACATACAAATATTCCTCTAAAATCAGCCGAAATCCGAATTCTGATTTACTCACCTGTTATCAGGAGAGACCTCAGTGCTGCATCTTTCAGCCCAGTACTGGTCCTGAAAAGTAATTTTAATCGTACTTACCAGTAACTTGAATTTCCTTCCATAGGCTAACATTGACTGGTTTCACTTGGAAATTCTTCTAAGTGTGGAGTTTTGGAACTTTAAAATATTCCTCTAAAATCAGCCGAAATACGAATTCCGATTTACTCACCTGTTATCAGGAGAGACCTCAGTGCTGCATCTTTCAGCCCAGTACTGATCCTCAAAAGTAATTTTAACCGTACTTACCAGTAACTTGAATTTCCTTCCATAGGATATCATTGCCTGCTTTTTGCTGAAAAAGTTTCTAAGTGTTGATTTTTGAAACATACAAATATTCCTCTAAAATCAGCCGAAATCCGAATTCTGATTTACTCACCTGTTATCAGGAGAGACCTCAGTGCTGCATCTTTCAGCCCAGTACTGGTCCTGAAAAGTAATTTTAATCGTACTTACCAGTAACTTGAATTTCCTTCCATAGGCTAACATTGACTGGTTTCACTTGGAAATTCTTCTAAGTGTGGAGTTTTGGAACTTTAAAATATTCCTCTAAAATCAGCCGAAATACGAATTCCGATTTACTCACCTGTTATCAGGAGAGACCTCAGTGCTGCATCTTTCAGCCCAGTACTGATCCTCAAAAGTAATTTTAACCGTACTTACCAGTAACTTGAATTTCCTTCCATAGGATATCATTGCCTGCTTTTTGCTGAAAAAGTTTCTAAGTGTTGATTTTTGAAACATACAAATATTCCTCTAAAATCAGCCGAAATCCGAATTCTGATTTACTCACCTGTTATCAGGAGAGACCTCAGTGCTGCATCTTTCAGCCCAGTACTGGTCCTGAAAAGTAATTTTAATCGTACTTACCAGTAACTTGAATTTCCTTCCATAGGCTAACATTGACTGGTTTCACTTGGAAATTCTTCTAAGTGTGGAGTTTTGGAACTTTAAAATATTCCTCTAAAATCAGCCGAAATCCGAATTCCGATTTACTCACCTGTTATCAGGAGAGACCTCAGTGCTGCATCTTTCAGCCCAGTACTGATCCTCAAAAGTAATTTTAACCGTACTTACCAGTAACTTGAATTTCCTTCCATAGGATATCATTGCCTGCTTTTTGCTTGAAAAAGTTTCTAAGTGTTGATTTTTGAAACATACAAATATTCCTCTAAAATCAGCCGAAATCCGAATTCTGATTTACTCACCTGTTATCAGGAGAGACCTCAGTGCTGCATCTTTCAGCCCAGTACTGGTCCTGAAAAGTAATTTTAATCGTACTTACCAGTAACTTGAATTTCCTTCCATAGGCTAACATTGACTGGTTTCACTTGGAAATTCTTCTAAGTGTGGAGTTTTGGAACTTTAAAATATTCCTCTAAAATCAGCCGAAATACGAATTCCGATTTACTCACCTGTTATCAGGAGAGACCTCAGTGCTGCATCTTTCAGCCCAGTACTGATCCTCAAAAGTAATTTTAACCGTACTTACCGGTAACTTGAATTTCCTTCACAGGCTAACATTGACTGGTTTCACTTGGAAATTCTTCTAAGTGTGGAGTTTTGGAACTTTAAAATATTCCTCTAAAATCAGCCGAAATACGAATTCCGATTTACTCACCTGTTATCAGGAGAGACCTCAGTGCTGCATCTTTCAGCCCAGTACTGATCCTCAAAAGTAATTTTAACCGTACTTACCAGTAACTTGAATTTCCTTCCATAGGATATCATTGCCTGCGTTTTGCTTGAAAATGTCTTCTAAGTGTTGAGTTTTGAAACATTACAAATATTCCTCTAAAATCAGCCGAAATCCGAATTCTGATTTACTCACCTGTTATCAGGAGAGACCTCAGTGCTGCATCTTTCAGCCCAGTACTGGTCCTGAAAAGTAATTTTAATCGTACTTACCAGTAACTTGAATTTCCTTCCATAGGCTAACATTGACTGGTTTCACTTGGAAATTCTTCTAAGTGTGGAGTTTTGGAACTTTAAAATATTCCTCTAAAATCAGCCGAAATACGAATTCCGATTTACTCACCTGTTATCAGGAGAGACCTCAGTGCTGCATCTTTCAGCCCAGTACTGATCCTCAAAAGTAATTTTAACCGTACTTACCAGTAACTTGAATTTCCTTCCATAGGATATCATTGCCTGCTTTTTGCTGAAAAAGTTTCTAAGTGTTGATTTTTGAAACATACAAATATTCCTCTAAAATCAGCCGAAATCCGAATTCTGATTTACTCACCTGTTATCAGGAGAAACCTCAGTGCTGCATCTTTCAGCCCAGTACTGGTCCTGAAAAGTAATTTTAATCGTACTTACCAGTAACTTGAATTTCCTTCCATAGGCTAACATTGACTGGTTTCACTTGGAAATTCTTCTAAGTGTGGAGTTTTGGAACTTTAAAATATTCCTCTAAAATCAGCCGAAATACGAATTCCGATTTACTCACCTGTTATCAGGAGAGACCTCAGTGCTGCATCTTTCAGCCCAGTACTGATCCTCAAAAGTAATTTTAACCGTACTTACCAGTAACTTGAATTTCCTTCCATAGGATATCATTGCCTGCTTTTTGCTGAAAAAGTTTCTAAGTGTTGATTTTTGAAACATACAAATATTCCTCTAAAATCAGCCGAAATCCGAATTCTGATTTACTCACCTGTTATCAGGAGAGACCTCAGTGCTGCATCTTTCAGCCCAGTACTGGTCCTGAAAAGTAATTTTAATCGTACTTACCAGTAACTTGAATTTCCTTCCATAGGCTAACATTGACTGGTTTCACTTGGAAATTCTTCTAAGTGTGGAGTTTTGGAACTTTAAAATATTCCTCTAAAATCAGCCGAAATCCGAATTACGATTTACTCACCTGTTATCAGGAGAGACCTCAGTGCTGCATCTTTCAGCCCAGTACTGATCCTCAAAAGTAATTTTAACCGTACTTACCGGTAACTTGAATTTCCTTCCATAGGCTAACATTGACTGGTTTCACTTGGAAATTCTTCTAAGTGTGGAGTTTTGGAACTTTAAAATATTCCTCTAAAATCAGCCGAAATACGAATTCCGATTTACTCACCTGTTATCAGGAGAGACCTCAGTGCTGCATCTTTCAGCCCAGTACTGATCCTCAAAAGTAATTTTAACCGTACTTACCAGTAACTTGAATTTCCTTCCATAGGATATCATTGCCTGCTTTTTGCTGAAAAAGTTTCTAAGTGTTGATTTTTGAAACATACAAATATTCCTCTAAAATCAGCCGAAATCCGAATTCTGATTTACTCACCTGTTATCAGGAGAGACCTCAGTGCTGCATCTTTCAGCCCAGTACTGGTCCTGAAAAGTAATTTTAATCGTACTTACCAGTAACTTGAATTTCCTTCCATAGGCTAACATTGACTGGTTTCACTTGGAAATTCTTCTAAGTGTGGAGTTTTGGAACTTTAAAATATTCCTCTAAAATCAGCCGAAATCCGAATTCCGATTTACTCACCTGTTATCAGGAGAGACCTCAGTGCTGCATCTTTCAGCCCAGTACTGATCCTCAAAAGTAATTTTAACCGTACTTACCAGTAACTTGAATTTCCTTCATAGGCTATCATTGACTGGTTTCACTTGGAAATTCTTCTAAGTGTGGAGTTTTGGAACTTTAAAATATTCCTCTAAAATCAGCCGAAATACGAATTCCGATTTACTCACCTGTTATCAGGAGAGACCTCAGTGCTGCATCTTTCAGCCCAGTACTGATCCTCAAAAGTAATTTTAACCGTACTTACCGGTAACTTGAATTTCCTTCCACAGGCTAACATTGACTGGTTTCACTTGGAAATTCTTCTAAGTGTGGAGTTTTGGAACTTTAAAATATTCCTCTAAAATCAGCCGAAATACGAATTCCGATTTACTCACCTGTTATCAGGAGAGACCTCAGTGCTGCATCTTTCAGCCCAGTACTGATCCTCAAAAGTAATTTTAACCGTACTTACCAGTAACTTGAATTTCCTTCCATAGGATATCATTGCCTGCTTTTTGCTGAAAAAGTTTCTAAGTGTTGATTTTTGAAACATACAAATATTCCTCTAAAATCAGCCGAAATCCGAATTCTGATTTACTCACCTGTTATCAGGAGAGACCTCAGTGCTGCATCTTTCAGCCCAGTACTGGTCCTGAAAAGTAATTTTAATCGTACTTACCAGTAACTTGAATTTCCTTCCATAGGCTAACATTGACTGGTTTCACTTGGAAATTCTTCTAAGTGTGGAGTTTTGGAACTTTAAAATATTCCTCTAAAATCAGCCGAAATCCGAATTCCGATTTACTCACCTGTTATCAGGAGAGACCTCAGTGCTGCATCTTTCAGCCCAGTACTGATCCTCAAAAGTAATTTTAACCGTACTTACCAGTAACTTGAATTTCCTTCCATAGGATATCATTGCCTGCTTTTTGCTGAAAAAGTTTCTAAGTGTTGATTTTTGAAACATACAAATATTCCTCTAAAATCAGCCGAAATCCGAATTCTGATTTACTCACCTGTTATCAGGAGAGACCTCAGTGCTGCATCTTTCAGCCCAGTACTGGTCCTGAAAAGTAATTTTAATCGTACTTACCAGTAACTTGAATTTCCTTCCATAGGCTAACATTGACTGGTTTCACTTGGAAATTCTTCTAAGTGTGGAGTTTTGGAACTTTAAAATATTCCTCTAAAATCAGCCGAAATACGAATTCCGATTTACTCACCTGTTATCAGGAGAGACCTCAGTGCTGCATCTTTCAGCCCAGTACTGATCCTCAAAAGTAATTTTAACCGTACTTACCGGTAACTTGAATTTCCTTCATAGGCTAACATTGACTGGTTTCACTTGGAAATTCTTCTAAGTGTGGAGTTTTGGAACTTTAAAATATTCCTCTAAAATCAGCCGAAATACGAATTCCGATTTACTCACCTGTTATCAGGAGAGACCTCAGTGCTGCATCTTTCAGCCCAGTACTGATCCTCAAAAGTAATTTTAACCGTACTTACCAGTAACTTGAATTTCCTTCCATAGGATATCATTGCCTGCTTTTTGCTGAAAAAGTTTCTAAGTGTTGATTTTTGAAACATACAAATATTCCTCTAAAATCAGCCGAAATCCGAATTCTGATTTACTCACCTGTTATCAGGAGAGACCTCAGTGCTGCATCTTTCAGCCCAGTACTGGTCCTGAAAAGTAATTTTAATCGTACTTACCAGTAACTTGAATTTCCTTCCATAGGCTAACATTGACTGGTTTCACTTGGAAATTCTTCTAAGTGTGGAGTTTTGGAACTTTAAAATATTCCTCTAAAATCAGCCGAAATACGAATTCCGATTTACTCACCTGTTATCAGGAGAGACCTCAGTGCTGCATCTTTCAGCCCAGTACTGATCCTCAAAAGTAATTTTAACCGTACTTACCAGTAACTTGAATTTCCTTCCATAGGATATCATTGCCTGCTTTTTGCTGAAAAAGTTTCTAAGTGTTGATTTTTGAAACATACAAATATTCCTCTAAAATCAGCCGAAATCCGAATTCTGATTTACTCACCTGTTATCAGGAGAGACCTCAGTGCTGCATCTTTCAGCCCAGTACTGGTCCTGAAAAGTAATTTTAATCGTACTTACCAGTAACTTGAATTTCCTTCCATAGGCTAACATTGACTGGTTTCACTTGGAAATTCTTCTAAGTGTGGAGTTTTGGAACTTTAAAATATTCCTCTAAAATCAGCCGAAATACGAATTCCGATTTACTCACCTGTTATCAGGAGAGACCTCAGTGCTGCATCTTTCAGCCCAGTACTGATCCTCAAAAGTAATTTTAACCGTACTTACCAGTAACTTGAATTTCCTTCCATAGGATATCATTGCCTGCTTTTTGCTGAAAAAGTTTCTAAGTGTTGATTTTTGAAACATACAAATATTCCTCTAAAATCAGCCGAAATCCGAATTCTGATTTACTCACCTGTTATCAGGAGAGACCTCAGTGCTGCATCTTTCAGCCCAGTACTGGTCCTGAAAAGTAATTTTAATCGTACTTACCAGTAACTTGAATTTCCTTCCATAGGCTAACATTGACTGGTTTCACTTGGAAATTCTTCTAAGTGTGGAGTTTTGGAACTTTAAAATATTCCTCTAAAATCAGCCGAAATCCGAATTACGATTTACTCACCTGTTATCAGGAGAGACCTCAGTGCTGCATCTTTCAGCCCAGTACTGATCCTCAAAAGTAATTTTAACCGTACTTACCGGTAACTTGAATTTCCTTCCATAGGCTAACATTGACTGGTTTCACTTGGAAATTCTTCTAAGTGTGGAGTTTTGGAACTTTAAAATATTCCTCTAAAATCAGCCGAAATACGAATTCCGATTTACTCACCTGTTATCAGGAGAGACCTCAGTGCTGCATCTTTCAGCCCAGTACTGATCCTCAAAAGTAATTTTAACCGTACTTACCAGTAACTTGAATTTCCTTCCATAGGATATCATTGCCTGCTTTTTGCTGAAAAAGTTTCTAAGTGTTGATTTTTGAAACATACAAATATTCCTCTAAAATCAGCCGAAATCCGAATTCTGATTTACTCACCTGTTATCAGGAGAGACCTCAGTGCTGCATCTTTCAGCCCAGTACTGGTCCTGAAAAGTAATTTTAATCGTACTTACCAGTAACTTGAATTTCCTTCCATAGGCTAACATTGACTGGTTTCACTTGGAAATTCTTCTAAGTGTGGAGTTTTGGAACTTTAAAATATTCCTCTAAAATCAGCCGAAATCCGAATTCCGATTTACTCACCTGTTATCAGGAGAGACCTCAGTGCTGCATCTTTCAGCCCAGTACTGATCCTCAAAAGTAATTTTAACCGTACTTACCAGTAACTTGAATTTCCTTCATAGGCTAACATTGACTGGTTTCACTTGGAAATTCTTCTAAGTGTGGAGTTTTGGAACTTTAAAATATTCCTCTAAAATCAGCCGAAATACGAATTCCGATTTACTCACCTGTTATCAGGAGAGACCTCAGTGCTGCATCTTTCAGCCCAGTACTGATCCTCAAAAGTAATTTTAACCGTACTTACCGGTAACTTGAATTTCCTTCACAGGCTAACATTGACTGGTTTCACTTGGAAATTCTTCTAAGTGTGGAGTTTTGGAACTTTAAAATATTCCTCTAAAATCAGCCGAAATACGAATTCCGATTTACTCACCTGTTATCAGGAGAGACCTCAGTGCTGCATCTTTCAGCCCAGTACTGATCCTCAAAAGTAATTTTAACCGTACTTACCAGTAACTTGAATTTCCTTCCATAGGATATCATTGCCTGCTTTTTGCTGAAAAAGTTTCTAAGTGTTGATTTTTGAAACATACAAATATTCCTCTAAAATCAGCCGAAATCCGAATTCTGATTTACTCACCTGTTATCAGGAGAGACCTCAGTGCTGCATCTTTCAGCCCAGTACTGGTCCTGAAAAGTAATTTTAATCGTACTTACCAGTAACTTGAATTTCCTTCCATAGGCTAACATTGACTGGTTTCACTTGGAAATTCTTCTAAGTGTGGAGTTTTGGAACTTTAAAATATTCCTCTAAAATCAGCCGAAATACGAATTCCGATTTACTCACCTGTTATCAGGAGAGACCTCAGTGCTGCATCTTTCAGCCCAGTACTGATCCTCAAAAGTAATTTTAACCGTACTTACCAGTAACTTGAATTTCCTTCCATAGGATATCATTGCCTGCTTTTTGCTGAAAAAGTTTCTAAGTGTTGATTTTTGAAACATACAAATATTCCTCTAAAATCAGCCGAAATCCGAATTCTGATTTACTCACCTGTTATCAGGAGAGACCTCAGTGCTGCATCTTTCAGCCCAGTACTGGTCCTGAAAAGTAATTTTAATCGTACTTACCAGTAACTTGAATTTCCTTCCATAGGCTAACATTGACTGGTTTCACTTGGAAATTCTTCTAAGTGTGGAGTTTTGGAACTTTAAAATATTCCTCTAAAATCAGCCGAAATCCGAATTCCGATTTACTCACCTGTTATCAGGAGAGACCTCAGTGCTGCATCTTTCAGCCCAGTACTGGTCCTGAAAAGTAATTTTAACCGTACTTACCGGTAACTTGAATTTCCTTCATAGGCTAACATTGACTGGTTTCACTTGGAAATTCTTTTAAGTGTGGAGTTTTGGAACTTTAAAATATTCCTCTAAAATCAGCCGAAATACGAATTCCGATTTACTCACCTGTTATCAGGAGAGACCTCAGTGCTGCATCTTTCAGCCCAGTACTGATCCTCAAAAGTAATTTTAACCGTACTTACCGGTAACTTGAATTTCCTTCATAGGCTAACATTGACTGGTTTCACTTGGAAATTCTTCTAAGTGTGGAGTTTTGGAACTTTAAAATATTCCTCTAAAATCAGCCGAAATACGAATTCCGATTTACTCACCTGTTATCAGGAGAGACCTCAGTGCTGCATCTTTCAGCCCAGTACTGGTCCTGAAAAGTAATTTTAACCGTACTTACCGGTAACTTGAATTTCCTTCATAGGCTAACATTGACTGGTTTCACTTGGAAATTCTTCTAAGTGTGGAGTTTTGGAACTTTAAAATATTCCTCTAAAATCAGCCGAAATCCGAATTACGATTTACTCACCTGTTATCAGGAGAGACCTCAGTGCTGCATCTTTCAGCCCAGTACTGGTCCTGAAAAGTAATTTTAACCGTACTTACCGGTAACTTGAATTTCCTTCATAGGCTAACATTGACTGGTTTCACTTGGAAATTCTTCTAAGTGTGGAGTTTTGGAACTTTAAAATATTCCTCTAAAATCAGCCGAAATACGAATTCCGATTTACTCACCTGTTATCAGGAGAGACCTCAGTGCTGCATCTTTCAGCCCAGTACTGATCCTCAAAAGTAATTTTAACCGTACTTACCGGTAACTTGAATTTCCTTCATAGGCTAACATTGACTGGTTTCACTTGGAAATTCTTCTAAGTGTGGAGTTTTGGAACTTTAAAATATTCCTCTAAAATCAGCCGAAATACGAATTCCGATTTACTCACCTGTTATCAGGAGAGACCTCAGTGCTGCATCTTTCAGCCCAGTACTGGTCCTGAAAAGTAATTTTAACCGTACTTACCGGTAACTTGAATTTCCTTCATAGGCTAACATTGACTGGTTTCACTTGGAAATTCTTCTAAGTGTGGAGTTTTGGAACTTTAAAATATTCCTCTAAAATCAGCCGAAATACGAATTCCGATTTACTCACCTGTTATCAGGAGAGACCTCAGTGCTGCATCTTTCAGCCCAGTACTGATCCTCAAAAGTAATTTTAACCGTACTTACCAGTAACTTGAATTTCCTTCCATAGGATATCATTGCCTGCGTTTTGCTTGAAAAGTCTTCTAAGTGTTGATTTTTGAAACATACAAATATTCCTCTAAAATCAGCCGAAATCCGAATTCTGATTTACTCACCTGTTATCAGGAGAGACCTCAGTGCTGCATCTTTCAGCCCAGTACTGGTCCTGAAAAGTAATTTTAATCGTACTTACCAGTAACTTGAATTTCCTTCCATAGGCTAACATTGACTGGTTTCACTTGGAAATTCTTCTAAGTGTGGAGTTTTGGAACTTTAAAATATTCCTCTAAAATCAGCCGAAATACGAATTCCGATTTACTCACCTGTTATCAGGAGAGACCTCAGTGCTGCATCTTTCAGCCCAGTACTGATCCTCAAAAGTAATTTTAACCGTACTTACCAGTAACTTGAATTTCCTTCCATAGGATATCATTGCCTGCTTTTTGCTGAAAAAGTTTCTAAGTGTTGATTTTTGAAACATACAAATATTCCTCTAAAATCAGCCGAAATCCGAATTCTGATTTACTCACCTGTTATCAGGAGAGACCTCAGTGCTGCATCTTTCAGCCCAGTACTGGTCCTGAAAAGTAATTTTAATCGTACTTACCAGTAACTTGAATTTCCTTCCATAGGCTAACATTGACTGGTTTCACTTGGAAATTCTTCTAAGTGTGGAGTTTTGGAACTTTAAAATATTCCTCTAAAATCAGCCGAAATCCGAATTCCGATTTACTCACCTGTTATCAGGAGAGACCTCAGTGCTGCATCTTTCAGCCCAGTACTGGTCCTGAAAAGTAATTTTAACCGTACTTACCGGTAACTTGAATTTCCTTCATAGGCTAACATTGACTGGTTTCACTTGGAAATTCTTCTAAGTGTGGAGTTTTGGAACTTTAAAATATTCCTCTAAAATCAGCCAAAATACGAATTCCGATTTACTCACCTGTTATCAGGAGAGACCTCAGTGCTGCATCTTTCAGCCCAGTACTGATCCTCAAAAGTAATTTTAACCGTACTTACCGGTAACTTGAATTTCCTTCCATAGGCTAACATTGACTGGTTTCACTTGGAAATTCTTCTAAGTGTGGAGTTTTGGAACTTTAAAATATTCCTCTAAAATCAGCCGAAATACGAATTCCGATTTACTCACCTGTTATCAGGAGAGACCTCAGTGCTGCATCTTTCAGCCCAGTACTGATCCTCAAAAGTAATTTTAACCGTACTTACCAGTAACTTGAATTTCCTTCCATAGGATATCATTGCCTGCTTTTTGCTGAAAAAGTTTCTAAGTGTTGATTTTTGAAACATACAAATATTCCTCTAAAATCAGCCGAAATCCGAATTCTGATTTACTCACCTGTTATCAGGAGAGACCTCAGTGCTGCATCTTTCAGCCCAGTACTGGTCCTGAAAAGTAATTTTAATCGTACTTACCAGTAACTTGAATTTCCTTCCATAGGCTAACATTGACTGGTTTCACTTGGAAATTCTTCTAAGTGTGGAGTTTTGGAACTTTAAAATATTCCTCTAAAATCAGCCGAAATACGAATTCCGATTTACTCACCTGTTATCAGGAGAGACCTCAGTGCTGCATCTTTCAGCCCAGTACTGATCCTCAAAAGTAATTTTAACCGTACTTACCAGTAACTTGAATTTCCTTCCATAGGATATCATTGCCTGCTTTTTGCTGAAAAAGTTTCTAAGTGTTGATTTTTGAAACATACAAATATTCCTCTAAAATCAGCCGAAATCCGAATTCTGATTTACTCACCTGTTATCAGGAGAGACCTCAGTGCTGCATCTTTCAGCCCAGTACTGGTCCTGAAAAGTAATTTTAATCGTACTTACCAGTAACTTGAATTTCCTTCCATAGGCTAACATTGACTGGTTTCACTTGGAAATTCTTCTAAGTGTGGAGTTTTGGAACTTTAAAATATTCCTCTAAAATCAGCCGAAATACGAATTCCGATTTACTCACCTGTTATCAGGAGAGACCTCAGTGCTGCATCTTTCAGCCCAGTACTGATCCTCAAAAGTAATTTTAACCGTACTTACCAGTAACTTGAATTTCCTTCCATAGGATATCATTGCCTGCTTTTTGCTGAAAAAGTTTCTAAGTGTTGATTTTTGAAACATACAAATATTCCTCTAAAATCAGCCGAAATCCGAATTCTGATTTACTCACCTGTTGTCAGGAGAGACCTCAGTGCTGCATCTTTCAGCCCAGTACTGGTCCTGAAAAGTAATTTTAACCGTACTTACCAGTAACTTGAATTTCCTTCCATAGGCTAACATTGACTGGTTTCACTTGGAAATTCTTTTAAGTGTGGAGTTTTGGAACTTTAAAATATTCCTCTAAAATCAGCCGAAATACGAATTCCGATTTACTCACCTGTTATCAGGAGAGACCTCAGTGCTGCATCTTTCAGCCCAGTACTGATCCTCAAAAGTAATTTTAACCGTACTTACCAGTAACTTGAATTTCCTTCATAGGCTAACATTGACTGGTTTCACTTGGAAATTCTTCTAAGTGTGGAGTTTTGGAACTTTAAAATATTCCTCTAAAATCAGCCGAAATACGAATTCCGATTTACTCACCTGTTATCAGGAGAGACCTCAGTGCTGCATCTTTCAGCCCAGTACTGATCCTCAAAAGTAATTTTAACCGTACTTACCGGTAACTTGAATTTCCTTCACAGGCTAACATTGACTGGTTTCACTTGGAAATTCTTCTAAGTGTGGAGTTTTGGAACTTTAAAATATTCCTCTAAAATCAGCCGAAATACGAATTCCGATTTACTCACCTGTTATCAGGAGAGACCTCAGTGCTGCATCTTTCAGCCCAGTACTGATCCTCAAAAGTAATTTTAACCGTACTTACCAGTAACTTGAATTTCCTTCCATAGGATATCATTGCCTGCTTTTTGCTGAAAAAGTTTCTAAGTGTTGATTTTTGAAACATACAAATATTCCTCTAAAATCAGCCGAAATCCGAATTCTGATTTACTCACCTGTTATCAGGAGAAACCTCAGTGCTGCATCTTTCAGCCCAGTACTGGTCCTGAAAAGTAATTTTAATCGTACTTACCAGTAACTTGAATTTCCTTCCATAGGCTAACATTGACTGGTTTCACTTGGAAATTCTTCTAAGTGTGGAGTTTTGGAACTTTAAAATATTCCTCTAAAATCAGCCGAAATACGAATTCCGATTTACTCACCTGTTATCAGGAGAGACCTCAGTGCTGCATCTTTCAGCCCAGTACTGATCCTCAAAAGTAATTTTAACCGTACTTACCAGTAACTTGAATTTCCTTCCATAGGATATCATTGCCTGCTTTTTGCTGAAAAAGTTTCTAAGTGTTGATTTTTGAAACATACAAATATTCCTCTAAAATCAGCCGAAATCCGAATTCTGATTTACTCACCTGTTATCAGGAGAGACCTCAGTGCTGCATCTTTCAGCCCAGTACTGGTCCTGAAAAGTAATTTTAATCGTACTTACCAGTAACTTGAATTTCCTTCCATAGGCTAACATTGACTGGTTTCACTTGGAAATTCTTCTAAGTGTGGAGTTTTGGAACTTTAAAATATTCCTCTAAAATCAGCCGAAATCCGAATTACGATTTACTCACCTGTTATCAGGAGAGACCTCAGTGCTGCATCTTTCAGCCCAGTACTGGTCCTGAAAAGTAATTTTAACCGTACTTACCGGTAACTTGAATTTCCTTCATAGGCTAACATTGACTGGTTTCACTTGGAAATTCTTTTAAGTGTGGAGTTTTGGAACTTTAAAATATTCCTCTAAAATCAGCCGAAATACGAATTCCGATTTACTCACCTGTTATCAGGAGAGACCTCAGTGCTGCATCTTTCAGCCCAGTACTGATCCTCAAAAGTAATTTTAACCGTACTTACCGGTAACTTGAATTTCCTTCATAGGCTAACATTGACTGGTTTCACTTGGAAATTCTTCTAAGTGTGGAGTTTTGGAACTTTAAAATATTCCTCTAAAATCAGCCGAAATACGAATTCCGATTTACTCACCTGTTATCAGGAGAGACCTCAGTGCTGCATCTTTCAGCCCAGTACTGGTCCTGAAAAGTAATTTTAACCGTACTTACCGGTAACTTGAATTTCCTTCATAGGCTAACATTGACTGGTTTCACTTGGAAATTCTTTTAAGTGTGGAGTTTTGGAACTTTAAAATATTCCTCTAAAATCAGCCAAAATACGAATTCCGATTTACTCACCTGTTATCAGGAGAGACCTCAGTGCTGCATCTTTCAGCCCAGTACTGATCCTCAAAAGTAATTTTAACCGTACTTACCGGTAACTTGAATTTCCTTCATAGGCTAACATTGACTGGTTTCACTTGGAAATTCTTCTAAGTGTGGAGTTTTGGAACTTTAAAATATTCCTCTAAAATCAGCCGAAATACGAATTCCGATTTACTCACCTGTTATCAGGAGAGACCTCAGTGCTGCATCTTTCAGCCCAGTACTGGTCCTGAAAAGTAATTTTAACCGTACTTACCGGTAACTTGAATTTCCTTCACAGGCTAACATTGACTGGTTTCACTTGGAAATTCTTCTAAGTGTGGAGTTTTGGAACTTTAAAATATTCCTCTAAAATCAGCCGAAATACGAATTCCGATTTACTCACCTGTTATCAGGAGAGACCTCAGTGCTGCATCTTTCAGCCCAGTACTGATCCTCAAAAGTAATTTTAACCGTACTTACCAGTAACTTGAATTTCCTTCCATAGGATATCATTGCCTGCTTTTTGCTGAAAAAGTTTCTAAGTGTTGATTTTTGAAACATACAAATATTCCTCTAAAATCAGCCGAAATCCGAATTCTGATTTACTCACCTGTTATCAGGAGAAACCTCAGTGCTGCATCTTTCAGCCCAGTACTGGTCCTGAAAAGTAATTTTAATCGTACTTACCAGTAACTTGAATTTCCTTCCATAGGCTAACATTGACTGGTTTCACTTGGAAATTCTTCTAAGTGTGGAGTTTTGGAACTTTAAAATATTCCTCTAAAATCAGCCGAAATACGAATTCCGATTTACTCACCTGTTATCAGGAGAGACCTCAGTGCTGCATCTTTCAGCCCAGTACTGATCCTCAAAAGTAATTTTAACCGTACTTACCAGTAACTTGAATTTCCTTCCATAGGATATCATTGCCTGCTTTTTGCTGAAAAAGTTTCTAAGTGTTGATTTTTGAAACATACAAATATTCCTCTAAAATCAGCCGAAATCCAAATTCTGATTTACTCACCTGTTATCAGGAGAGACCTCAGTGCTGCATCTTTCAGCCCAGTACTGGTCCTGAAAAGTAATTTTAATCGTACTTACCAGTAACTTGAATTTCCTTCCATAGGCTAACATTGACTGGTTTCACTTGGAAATTCTTCTAAGTGTGGAGTTTTGGAACTTTAAAATATTCCTCTAAAATCAGCCGAAATCCGAATTACGATTTACTCACCTGTTATCAGGAGAGACCTCAGTGCTGCATCTTTCAGCCCAGTACTGGTCCTGAAAAGTAATTTTAACCGTACTTACCGGTAACTTGAATTTCCTTCATAGGCTAACATTGACTGGTTTCACTTGGAAATTCTTTTAAGTGTGGAGTTTTGGAACTTTAAAATATTCCTCTAAAATCAGCCGAAATACGAATTCCGATTTACTCACCTGTTATCAGGAGAGACCTCAGTGCTGCATCTTTCAGCCCAGTACTGATCCTCAAAAGTAATTTTAACCGTACTTACCGGTAACTTGAATTTCCTTCATAGGCTAACATTGACTGGTTTCACTTGGAAATTCTTCTAAGTGTGGAGTTTTGGAACTTTAAAATATTCCTCTAAAATCAGCCGAAATACGAATTCCGATTTACTCACCTGTTATCAGGAGAGACCTCAGTGCTGCATCTTTCAGCCCAGTACTGGTCCTGAAAAGTAATTTTAACCGTACTTACCGGTAACTTGAATTTCCTTCATAGGCTAACATTGACTGGTTTCACTTGGAAATTCTTCTAAGTGTGGAGTTTTGGAACTTTAAAATATTCCTCTAAAATCAGCCGAAATCCGAATTACGATTTACTCACCTGTTATCAGGAGAGACCTCAGTGCTGCATCTTTCAGCCCAGTACTGGTCCTGAAAAGTAATTTTAACCGTACTTACCGGTAACTTGAATTTCCTTCATAGGCTAACATTGACTGGTTTCACTTGGAAATTCTTTTAAGTGTGGAGTTTTGGAACTTTAAAATATTCCTCTAAAATCAGCCGAAATACGAATTCCGATTTACTCACCTGTTATCAGGAGAGACCTCAGTGCTGCATCTTTCAGCCCAGTACTGATCCTCAAAAGTAATTTTAACCGTACTTACCGGTAACTTGAATTTCCTTCATAGGCTAACATTGACTGGTTTCACTTGGAAATTCTTCTAAGTGTGGAGTTTTGGAACTTTAAAATATTCCTCTAAAATCAGCCGAAATACGAATTCCGATTTACTCACCTGTTATCAGGAGAGACCTCAGTGCTGCATCTTTCAGCCCAGTACTGGTCCTGAAAAGTAATTTTAACCGTACTTACCGGTAACTTGAATTTCCTTCATAGGCTAACATTGACTGGTTTCACTTGGAAATTCTTCTAAGTGTGGAGTTTTGGAACTTTAAAATATTCCTCTAAAATAAGCCGAAATACGAATTCCGATTTACTAACCTGTTATCAGGAGAGACCTCAGTGCTGCATCTTTCAGCCCAGTACTGATCCTGAAAAGTAATTTTAACCGTACTTACCAGTAACTTGAATTTCCTTCCATAGGATATCATTGTCTGGTTTTCAGCAGAAAAGTTTCAAAGTGTCGATTTTCACAAACTACAAATATTCCTAAAAAATCGCCTGTATGACTTAAACGCATTCTTTCAACTGTTTACAGGAGATGCACCAGTGCTGGATCCAGGATCCAACACTGAGTAAGAAAAAGTAACGATAACAGTTTTTAACTTCTAAGTGAATTTCTTTCCATAGGATAACATTGGTGATTCTATGAGAAAAAGTTTCTAAGTGTGAACTTTTAAAGTACAATAATATTCCTTAAAAATCACGACTGTAACCAAAACGCTTTTACTCAACTGTTTACAGGAGATGTCCCAGGACTGAATCTAGGATCCAGTAATGTGGTTAGAAAAGTAATCCATAAAGTAACTAATTGCATTTAACTAGAAATTCACATTGAGCTGAATGTTGCATTGTGTTTGAAAATGTGTTGCCCATTGCAACAACTGTAACTACTGTACTTAAAAGTCTATTGCCTATGTGCAAAGTAATTAAACTAAAGTAATTCATTCTGAGAAAGTATTTTTTGTAATGTAATGTATAATGTAATTACAATGTAATTTAAAAAATAAAATATGTAAAAAAAAATTGTTTCTAAAAAAATTGGAAATCAGTATGAAAAAAATTATATAACAATTAATACATTTAAAAATTGTCATTTACAAATCCTTTGAAATTCACTGAAAAAACTGTAGGTTTCAGACATGTTATAGTTACAAATTAGCATTTAAAAAACCTTTGAAATTCACTGAAAAAACCATAGGTTTCAGGGACGTTATAGTTACAAATTAGCATTTAAAAAACCTTTGA
This sequence comes from Calotriton arnoldi, assembly GCA_963921515.1. Taxonomy (NCBI): domain Eukaryota; kingdom Metazoa; phylum Chordata; class Amphibia; order Caudata; family Salamandridae; genus Calotriton; species Calotriton arnoldi. Next base: position 254,431 of record CAWUFW010017146.1, on the reverse strand, counting down.
AATTCACTGAAAAAACCATAGGTTTTAGGGACAGTTATAGTTAGTTGGACATTGCACTCGTACAAAACCCGTGAAATTCCCCGTTATAGTTAGTCCAGCTAACTATAACTCGCGCCCGCAATGCACTGCTGATGACGTCACATATTACATCACTCATGACATGGTCAGTGACATCACTGATGACATCACTGATGACATCTCAAATGACATCACTGATGACATCATCCACGTGATAATCTCATGCACCTCCTCACACCCTAATATAACCTTTGATACACCCACTCTAAATTACAGACTGCCATTCGCAAAACCATAGACACTCCAACACCAAAAACTACATACCCACTCACTGATTCTTAGGTCTACGCACACATCCACTCACTCACCCGTACAGTCACTCATACTTACGGTCACTCAGTACAGGACTATCATATGCACTCATACTCCTATATAGACACTCAAACACCGCCACTCATCCATAGAGGTACTCACACACCTAGTCAGTCATGCAAATAATTAAACACACTACCATTTACTCACCTATACAGTTATACACACACCAGCTCACTTACTCATACAAATAGTAGCACATTCTTACGCTCTTATACAATCACTGATACAAGCACACACTCATCCATACAGCCACTATCACAATCACTCACTCTCGCTATAGCTATTTATATACTCCAACACACATATATACTGCCTTTCACATATGTAGTTACTCACACATGTACCACTGGGACATACATTCACTCACTAACACACTCTTACACACACTTACCCACCCATACAGTCTATCACAGTTGCACTCTTGAAACCATCCACCCAGTGAATCACCCACTCACACATCTATGCACAGAGTTGCACACACCCCTCCCACACAAACACTCAGGCACCCATACAGATACTCAGACAAGCATTCAATAACTCATATAGACACTCATGTAGCTATTCACAAACACATGCAGCCACTTACACAGCAACAGACAGACGGATACAGACATTCACCCAGTTTAGTCACTAACCCATGCATTCAGTAAGATACGTTAAATCACTCACTTATAGAGTCAGTCACGCACCTACTAAATCATCCATACAGACACTTACACACCCACTCATTCTTCAATACGTCTTTTCCTATATATATTAAAAATATTTAAACTTTACAGAAACACACAGTCACTGGATGATGTCATCAGTGATGTCATCAGTGATGTCATTTGAGATGTCATCAGTGATGTCATCAGTGATGTCACTGACCATGTCATGAGTGATGTAATATGTGACGTCATCAGCAGTGCATTGCGGGGAGTTATAGTTAGCTGGACTAACTATAACGGGGGAATTTCACGGGTTTTGTACGAGTGCAATGTCCAACTAACTATAACTGTCCCTAAAACCTATGGTTTTTTCAGTGAATATATATATATATATATTCCAACAACACTCTCCGAACCTCCATGCTGGCGAACAGAGAGAAACGGACCCAGGTAAGATGGCAGGTAAGATGTTTATTTCCTCTCACTCCGTGATGCGTTTCGAGCACCCCAGTGCCCTTGTTCACACACAGAACATGGTCCGCCAAAACATTTTTAAATGCTGGGTGCACACCCCCCTTGTGTCACATGACCAAATGCAATGAAAGAAACACTTTATTTTAAAAGATACTTTCGCATTTTACAGAATTGTTCTGTGTGATGTCCCACAGATATAATTTCGTCGCTTATTACAGAATGGTATTTTTGATTTTATACATGTGAGCTTCAAGGTGAAATCGGCAACATCAATAAAATTATTTACCTATATATACAATCATTAATTAATATGCAATACCGCATTTTAAAAGACTGTATAAAACCATATGCTTAAAATTTAACACCATTAATGTATAAAAATTAATCCAATAAATACGCACATAAAAATTCTAGTGAGTATAAATAAAAATCCCTTTCAAGGCTTAATGGTTATTCAAAATTTAATTTGCATATTTGTGTGCCATTAATGTATCGCACTCCACCTCGCATGTTTCCTATAGTTTCATAGCTGCTTAAATGCTAGTGCTTTTTCTGTCGGCATAAATGCTTGCAGGAACTATGCTCATCCTAGAATCCTGAAAATATAGTTATATTCTGTGTAATGTAATTTTCAGTATGATAGTACCTACTGATTTTATAGAACCTACGATTTGTATCTAGAAATGTAATTAAAGTGCTTCTGTGCCTAGCAGCTCATTGTACTTTGTAAACATGTAATTATTTATAAAGTGCCTAGTGCTACTTACAGTGCAAATCTAAAAAACTGTGCTAGAGCTATTCTAAAAAATCATGGACCTTAAAAAACCCAGATACAAAAAAACTACACAACTAAAGTGATAACGGCTAAAAACAGTCATGTGAACACCATAAAAGTGCATAGAAATAGTGTAGAAAAGATTTTTATAAAAACGATGTAAAAAAGGATGTAAAAAACAATGTTTGAGAGAATGATATATGATTAGCGAATTGATACAGTTTAATATAGTTATTACGAATTGCACAGAGAAATTATTGTTTTTTTGATGTTATAAAAAATTGTGTATATATATATATATATATATATATATATATATATATATATATATATATATATATATATATATATATATATATATACTTACTGGCGGTCCTCAGTAGATAGTTAAAGTTAGGACATAGTTTCCATAGGAAAAGCGTTCTTTGACTGCCTATATCTTTGGCACCGGTTGATGAATTTTATTTATTTATTCAGTGTTTTATATAGCGCCGACATTACCCAATTAGGGTATCAGAGCGCTTCACATTTACATAGCCTTAACCTTTCGACAGCAGGTTTAAAAACAACCTTTAAGCAAAAATAACAAGCGTAAGTCAATTTGAGAATGAGACATTTGTGCTTACAAAAACATATATACATGTCCTTACGACTACTAGAGATCGATTTGTATCATCATAGTACGTGAACAGGACAGTATCCTAACAGTGCCTGGTCTGCTTTTATTATGGGAGGAATCTGCTCATAAGAAACGTCTTAGCTTCTTTTTTGAAAACTGAAGTGGACGAGATTCTTCTAATGCGCGGGGTGAGTGAGTTCCAAACTCTTGGTGCAGCACCAGAGAATGCTCTGTCATAAGCTCTCTTCTTTCGGAGACGGCAGGTTTCAGTAAGAGATCCCCATTGCTCCGAGAGAATCTGCTGCCTCCTGATAATGTGATTTTCTGGGCTAGGTATAGTTGTGTTTTGTAATGTATCGCTTTGTGTGTGATACATGCCATCTCTAGTTGGATTCTTGCTTCATTAGGTAGCCAATTAAGTGCTTTCAGATGTGGGGTGATATGGTCAAACTTTCTGGAGCCTGTTATAAGTCTTGTGGCCGCATTGAGACAAGCTTTTAGCGGGGCTGTTGAAATCTTGGGTAGTCCTGATAAAGTTGTGCATCCATACTCAATCCTCGAGATGACTATTGCCTGGACTGCCGCTTTGAGGTCTGATGTAGCTATGAATGGTTTCAGTTTTCAAAGATAGCTCAGATTACAGCTGGCATTTTTTGCCATCGTGTTAATGTGGGTTTGCATGTTCAGGTTCTTATCTAGCATAAATCCAAGAGACTTGTTTGAGTCTACTAGCCTCGGAGTACAGTTAAGCGCAGTGATCAACTTGGTCCATTACATTATCCTCGCTGAGCTTTTCTGGGGGGAAATCAGAAGGAATTCTGTTTTATGCGGGTTAAGCTTGAGATGATTATTAGTTAGCCAATGAGCAGTCCTCTTTAAAGCCTGGTTCATGATGATGATCTCTTCCAACTGTGTTATCTTGATATATAGCCGTGTGTCATCTGCATACATGTGGAAGGAGATGCTTGCCTGCTGTAAAATTTCTGTTAGTGGTTCTACATATAGATTGAATAGAGAAGGGGATAGTGTTGATCCCTGTGGTACTCCAATAAGATTTGGGGATGATGCTGATAGTACTTGGTTCACCATGAATCTTTGTGATCTGTCCTCTAAGAAGGATCTAAACCAATGTAGGACTGTGCCCGCTAATCCCATCCTTTCCTCCAGTTGGTCCAGTATTTTGACATGGTTTACCGTGTCGAATGCAGACGAAAGGTCGAGCAGTATTAGGAGACAAGTTTCATTGCAGTCTAGAGCAAGTAGAGCGTCATCCACTATGTGAAGAATTGCTGTTTCAGTACTGTGAATCTTTATGAAATTTTCCAACTAAGTGTCATAGTAAGTCTTGTTGTGCATGGGAAGTTTTGGGGTGATAGGCCCACTCAGAGACGTCATCACAGCACCCAGCGTCTCCACGAAAATGGAAAATAGGTTTGAAATACAGTTTTTATTGAGACTTACGAGAAACTTATGAGTTTGAACAATACAGTAAAAAAACCCTAGTGTCTAAAATGTTGTAAAATGTGTGCATATGTGGGTTTTGCAACCGCGATAACTGAAAATAGGGTTGAAAGATGGTTTTAAAATAAACTTAGCTTGCAACAAATATTTTTATTTGAATTCTGGGAGTTGTAGTCCTATTTGTTCCATTATAAAAGAGGACTAGAACAATCACATTTAAAGGTGGAAACCATGCGCTGTAGCTGTATTTTAATTATGAATCTGTGAAAGGTGACAGCTATGTATTACATACTCTTTAGTGTAGGTGTTGGATAATTACAGGGCAGATTTGTATGTACATAGATGATGAGATATGTTCCTTAGTTGTATTCAGAGTGAGATGTGTAATATAATAGTGATAGGCATAGTTAAAAATGCAGTGTTTGAATATGGATTACGCTTACTAGTGCAAAGTGTCACTTTGGACTCTCACTACGAAAATGTCAAATCAGTTTGTTAAGTATTAAATGTATGTTTTTGTACATGTACTTGACCTCTGGCATATGTTGTAGGTATGCGATAAACCATGGTTCTTTCTGGTTAAAAAAGTGAGTTGTTCATTTGTGTTCATGTAACTTACTCATCATGTGGGCACTATTATGCCAAGCACTATATAGACTATACCACCCATGATGTAACTGCCATACATGTTACTAAAGTAAATACGCTCTCAATCACCTAGTCATGGAGCAGCAGAAGAACTTATACATTCACTAAGATACTCACAAAGTATATAAATATCTAGCAGTATCAAAACCAGTTGCAGATATGTGTCTAATTCCTAATACAGGCACTTAGATGTTCATTTAGGTATGTATGTTCACATTTCTGCAGCTTTCAAAACAAATAGCCAGATACTGGTACATTTTCTTAAAAATGTTATGGGACTGCTAGCTAGGAAGTAGCGCAGGGTGTTATGTGGTTAATGTGTAAGATATACTTTGAATTTCTGAGTGAGCTATATGTGCTTATAAACATGCTTGTACTGAAGCATACATGCTGTGTGCTATCGACACTTTAATCTGACATTGTAGGAAGCTGGCTCTGTATATACTATACCAAAATGAGGAATAGTGTGCACAGAGTCCAGTGGAACCCCAAAGGTAGGCAGAGGTAATAGTAGATAGCACCTTACTCTTTATTTGTAATAGTGTGGGCGAGCAGTAAGGCTTTATCAGAGGGTAGTGTTAGGCATTTGTTGTACACACTCAGGCAGCAAATGATGTCACACACTCAAAGACTGAACTCAGACCAATTTGGTTGTATAAAAAATATTATTTAGTTATATTTATTTTCTAGAACCAAGCAAGCCTGGCACAGGTGAGTGTAAATGGAACTTTTCAAGGCAAGTTGAACAATACAAGCAAGCTGAATGAACATGACTTCGGTACAGATTTGTAAATACTTAGAATACAGTTGAAATTACTGTTACTTTACTTTTGATTACTTTTCAGATTACTTTATGGATTCCTTTTTCTACTCAGTGTGATATGCCTAGATATCACACTGGGACTTTCCTAGAGAAAAGGTAAGTAAAGCAGTTTTTAGATATTTGCAGTTTTTCAAGTTCTCATACAAAACCAACTCCATACAAAACAATTTTCATGAAAACCAGTCAATGCAATCCTATGGAAGGAAATTCAGTAATCGGTTTACAGGTAAGTAGTTTCTTGTGGGAGTTGGTATTCTGGGGTTAGAACCAGGGTTTCCCCAGGGTCAAGGATGCACTCTTGAAACACCCTCAGCCGCACTAGGGCGGCCGGGTGCAGAGTGCTGAGGCTCAATGTTATCCAATGGGGAATAGGGGGCCTCCGGTTGGTGGCTGCTCATGAGCAGGTCACAAGGTTGTGGGAGCAAAGCTCCTGGTGTTAGGCTCAGGGCAAAGGGAGATCCGAGTTAGCACCCAAAGTGCACCCGCATTGGCGCGAGGGCGGGTGCGTGCAGGGTGCTGTTTTGGCGTCAGGTGCCCTGTTATTTTCAAAGGGATTCTCCGGTTGCAACAAAGTCTGCAGTCTCGGGGGCGAAGATCTTCTGGAGGTGACCACCGGTTGGAGAGGTAAGTTGGGATGCCAGGGGATGCTGGGACACCGTCGGTTGGGCCACCCAAGGCTGTGGGGCGTAGGGTGCAGGAGTGTCTTTAGGCATCTGGTATTCTTACCAGCTCCGGTCGCGGTCAGGGGGATCCTCCAGAAAGGGGCTGCAGGCTTTGCTTGGAGATTCGAGGCAGGTCAGAGATCACCAGATCTCAGGTCAGGATCACTGGGGAGACCTACTCGTTGTGTTGGGTCACTCAAACTTGGGCCGTGGGCATCGGGTGCAGAGTGGTGCAGACTCGTGGTTTTGGCAGGGGCCAGAGCCTGTTGGTAAGCAAATCCGGTGCTCACGGGAGACAAAGTCTTTGGCTTGGAAGGTAGGGCAGGTCCTTCGTGATCTTGAGGCTGCTGGCTGCAGGACACACCAGGATTTTGCTGGGGCAGGTTCGAGGGGGGTACAGGCCGGTAGGGCTGGGGCCAAATCAGTCTTCTTAGTTTCAGCATGGCTTCATCGGTCCTTCTTCTTCTCTTCTTCTTGTTGGTTCTTGTCTGAGGAGGCAAGATTCAGGGGTGCCTCTAAATACTAGATTTAGGGGCGTTACAGGTAAGTAAAGGTTGGGACCAATGGGTCCCTTCCTTGGCATTGATATACCCCCTATTATGCCACCCTCCAGTGGGAGGGGGCATATGCCTCTCTCTGGTTGGCTGGGTCCCCCCATAGGCAAGATGGTGGGGACTGGGAGTTGTGCTTCACCTCGCCTCCCACACCTGAGGGGTGGGGTTGGCAAAGGTGGGCACACCTCACTTCCTCACTTGGTTTTCCCACCGATTCTCCTGCCCAAAGTGGGGGTCAGAACCAATGGGAGACAGTTACTGGAAGCAGAAAAGGGCTGGGGTAGCTCACAAAGGCGGCAAGCCTTTGAAGCTTTCTTTCGTGGACCCTGCCCATCCAGGGGGAGGAGGCTTGGCACCTCGTCCCAGGATGTGCATTGTTTCAGACCCCCGAGAGCAGCAGGCTCTTGACCCAGGGGTCCAGAAACATGTCTGGTGGTGGCAGCTGGCGAGCAGCCACTCAGCCAGGACACTAGTGTTAGGTCGTTTTTCAGGGGGCATCTCTAAGATGCCCTCTGAGTGCATTTTAAATTAAATCCCACACTGGCATCAGTGCGGGTTTAATGTGCTGAGAAGTTTGATATGAAACTTCTCAGTTTTCAGTAAAGCGATCATGGGGCTGTGGAGTTCGTAATGACAAACCCCCAGCACCATATACTCTTAATGACAGTACTGCACTTACAATGTCTAAGAATTGGTTTAGACACTGTAGGGGTACAGGGCTCATGCACCTGTGCCCTCACCACTGGTATAGTGCACCCAGCTAGAGGGGTGGCTGACCTATGCCAGGGCAGTGGGTTGTAGGCATGGCACACAGGGATGTGTGCCATGTCGAATCTTCAATTTGTTCTTCACCAAAACACACAGCCTACAATGGCAGTCTGTTTGTGTAAAGGTACAGGGCCTCTAAGGGTGGCACAAAGTGCTGCAGCCCTTAGAGGCCTTCCCTGGCCACAGTGCCCTTGGTACCTGTGGTACCATTTACAAGGGACTGACCTGTGGCCAAAGAGTGCCAATTGGGTTTTGTTTTCAATGCAGTTTAGGAAAGAACATAGGCCCTGGGTACCTGTTTGGCAGAAACCCAGGGCACACCCAGTCAAAGTACATCAGCAGTTTGGCAAAAAGTGGGGGCAACCATGAAAAAAGAGGCCACTTTCTTACAGACATACCTTAAGTAGAAATGTAGGCATTATGTCTTGGGTGTGGTGGAATTCACCTGTGCATGCAGTTTTACTGTTAGGGCTCTCTTCTTTCTTAAAAATCCTAGACAAGGTGTAAACTGCTCTTCTAGAATATATGACTGTGCACGGAGAAAGGGTGTAGCTAGGCCATATTGTAGGGAGCTATATGCTTAAAACGTAACACATGTATAATGAAGATTCACAGAGCTATACGCACGCCTACAGACCCATGTTCCAAATTAAAGATGCACTATACCACCCACACTTCAATGTGACACAGCTAAATACAAAAGCACAGACACCGTAAAATACCCAAAATGCAGCCCCATAGATACACATTTACTCAACCACACAGGTTACCAAGAGATGAAGTCATTTAGAAATAAATGTATATACACACGGAATCACAGCCTCAGATATGGACTGACACACTCATTCACATATCTGGTAAAGAACTAATACTTTTAAGTCTAACATGTACAGAAGTAGACCTAGCATCATGTTTTTGACATTGTACAGTTTAGCCTTTGAATGCAGTTTTAGTGCTAGGCCAACCTTCATATTTTAAACTTCTAAACAAAGCATAAACTGATCTTCTACTAGATATAAATCACCACTGAGATAGGCTGAAGCTAAGCTACATGGGAGGCTGATATGTGCTTGAACGGTAGCACATGCAGTGTGTAGATTTACAGAGCTATGTGCGGTTATACAAACCCATGTGCCCCATTAAACATCCACTCTGCTCCCACAGTTTAATTTAACACACCTTGCTGGAAAAGCACACAGGCATTAAAACACCCACTGACATAGTGACAGAAGCACCTAAACATTCACTGATATAGACAGGCACAAGTGATTTCTATGTAGTGCTAATGAAGGCAGTTGCACCCACACCCAAAAAACCTAATGCTTACTAACACATCCAGGAGGCAAAGCATGCAGCCCCTTACAGACACATTCAGATAACCATATAGGTTACGAACAGAGGCAGTTATTTACCCATAAACTTTTAAATACATGCAATGACAGCACCAGATATAACTGAGACATTCATTCACATATCTGCTAAAGAACTGACACTTCCAAGTGTAACATCCACAGATGTAGCTGTTGCATCATGTTTTAGGCCTTGTACAGTTTAGCGCCTGGATGCAGTTTTACTGCTAGGCCAACTTTCTTATTTTAGACTCCTACACAAGGCATAGACTGTATTATACTAGATATAAGTTACCACTGAGTTAGGCTGTTGCTCGGCCATAGGGCATGCTGGTATCTGCTTCAAAGTTAACAAATGCACTCTGAGAATTCTCTGAGCTATATGCGTTCATACAAACCTATGTTCCCCATTAAACATTCACCTTGCCAACCAGAGTTTAATCTGACACACCTTAGTTGGAAAGTAGGCAGGCACTAAAACACCTGCTGACATAGTGACAGAAGCATCTAAAGATTCACCGATATAGACAGGCAGAAGTGATATCTATGCAGCACTAATGAAGGCACTTGCACACATTGCTATAAAGCCTAATGCTCACTAACACGTCCAGGAGGCAAACCATGCAGACAGTCCCTTACAGAGACATTTAGATTAGCATAGAGGTTATGAACAGAGGCAGCCATTTGCCCACAAGCATACATACACATGCAATCACAGTCCCAGATATCGCTGAGACATTCATTTACACATTTACTAATAAACTGACACTTTCAAGTGTAACATCCACAAAAGTAGTTGTTGCATCATGATTTGGGCCTTTGACAGTTAAGTGCCATGGATGCAGCTTTACTCTAGTCCAACCTTTATATTTTAAACTGCTCCACAAGTCATAAACTGATCTTTTATTTGACATAAATCACCACTGTGGTAGGATGTAGCTAGCCAATAGGGAAGGCTGGTAGGTGCTTAAAAGGTAACTCATGTAATCTCAAGATTCACTGAACTGTATGTAGTTATACAAAATAAATGTTTAAATACTTAAAAAATGTAATCTCCTACTATGGAATTAACTGGTAAATGTACTTCTCTTTTTTTGTTTTCAGACATCAATGTCTAGTTAACTGCAGAAAGTTACAATGCCATCAAAAATTCAGCAAAGAAACAAGCAGCAGAAAATACACCATCTCCTCAGAACTGAGAAACAAAAGGGGAAAAATGCAGAAAAGGTGGTCAAAGAGAAAAGAACAGCTGGTAAGTGGACAGAGACATTTTTTGAAATTGTATGTAGACAACTTAAAACTGTGCATAAGCAGTTAATAAAAAAGAAAGTATAACAGCAACTATCAAAGTGCAAAAAGTCTCTCATAAAAAAGTAAGAAATTGTCACAAAAAAAGAAGAGACTTTTACCATAAGGCAAAGGCACTTCAAGGAAATCAGAGTTAGAATGTTCAGAGTTAGAATGTTCCGTCTTAGAGTAATACACAACTTGTTAGCACTTATGAAGAAGTATAAAAGAAGAACACAAGTAATCAGACAAGGAATATGTTGAAGGTGTAGTTGATAAGGCATTTGCTCTGAAGAGGAAGCTATTTATTTTGATTTTAAACAGAATATAGACGCTGGAAAAAATAGTATTGTCTATAAAGAGACAGAGCCAAAAGAAAAGACTTGTTAATAGAAGTAACTTTTGCAAAGTTTTTAGTGGTGAATGGATAATCTGGACGATGTTATGAGATGAAGAATGGTACTCCTATTCCAAAAGAAGTAACGGTACCTAGAAATGTAGAGGAAGTGATCGCTGAAGAGGTGCAAGGATGGCGTAGACAGGTCCCTGTGCATAAATTGAATTGTAGTACTGTTTGCATTATTCGACAAGAATCAATTGATATATTGAGAAATTTCCTCCATATGTTTCCTTGCAGAAGTTTAAAACAGAAAATAGCTACTTTGAAAGGATTAGATCCATGCAAAGTAAGAAAACATCCTAGTTTACAAGGACACTCACTAGGCTGTCTATCCAAAAAGTATGTAAAAGCAGCTTTCATCATTTCAGAGTGTTAGGTGTGCACCACTCAAAAAATTAGAACTTTTCTTAGAAGATTTTACTGTGTAAAATCTCCTGCTTTATGTCTAGGAGAAACGAAGAGAGCTCTTTTGCATGGTACTGTAGTAGAAGTAGAAAAGCTTTGTGATGATGTACAGTTTCGTTACTTTGGTCCTGAACAGGAGTGTGGGGAAAATGAAAAGTTGCTAACAACAGGAATTGTGGAACAGGACATAGGTTTTACTGTTTGTAGTTTTGAAAAAGAGATTACAAGCATTAACACAGTGTGTTCCGAGAAACTGAACTGTGTTTGTGCATGTTGTCGACGCACTCACTACAAAAGTCAAACTTGTAATGTTGATTTGTATATTAAAAGTGAAGAAGAGATTAATGATAAGTGGCGTGAATTTGCTATTTACTTATTTATAGAGGAAAGGTTTGACTTGTCCACCTGACAAGTTATATGTAAGTACTGCTATAATAAGTTAGAGGAAAATAAAATCCCTTAAAACAAAACTTAGAAATAGAACCTATTCCAGAAGTACTTAAAGATTTGAATGTGTATGAATCCATACTAATCCAATGTATACATCCTTTTCAAGCTGAAGTTCGTATAGAGCCTAAGACAGGGAAATTACCTCAAACTGACTTCCAAAAAGGTTGCAACGGTAGAGTTGTATATTTGCCATTAGATTTTAAGCAACATATTTAAACTATAGGAGTGAAGGAAAAATTGGAAGAGGGACTTGTAATTCCAGTAAATGGTGTCCCTACCAAGAGTAAAAAGAAATGGCAAGAGTTAGTAGATGTTACTAAAGTTAAAATGGCAACTTCATATCTGATATAAGAGTGTAGATATTCTTCAAGACTTCACACATATGGAGGATAACAGGTCACCATCGACAGGTCAGATAGAAAAAGTGGGTTGATCCAGATTTAGAAGAAATGTATGAACATTATAGCATCCATACCCTACCTTCTTTCGCCCTCACCCTGCTGATTGCTGACTCGCAACCGCGGAGCGGAGAGACAGCGAGAGCGGCAAGTGCGGCGGCCGTAGCTGGCCTGCCGCGAAGTGTCGGGCCCTAGACGCCACGGAGATGGCCCGGTTAGACCGGGTGCGGTTTGCGGGCCTCTATTGCACCCCCACTTGCCCTGATCACTCCTGCTTACCCCCAGGCTACACCTATAATACCTTTAATACCCCCACAACATTCCAGCAGGAGCCAGTAGTTTTTTCGCTTCGCTTCTGCTGGCCCAGGTCTATCTTCAGGGGGCACCGCGTTGCATCTAATAGTGGTTTTACTACTACTCATCGTTGCTGCTGCCTGCTGCTTGCCTGCAGTCCACCGTTGTTTGCTGACAGACGGGCCACTTGTCTGTTGTCACTGCCTGCCGCCCGGTGCTTCGCCTGGTGCTGCACCCCACCCCACCTCCCCAGCCCCTGCACTTCACTTTTCTTGCGGGTGGATGGGAGGACGGGAGCAGGTCTCTGGATTCCTGGCAGCGGCGTGAGCAGCGGAGAGCTGAGGGCGGGGCTGCTGAGCCGCTGAGTCTCTGTGAGCCGCGTTCAAACAGCGAAAGTGAGCAGCAGCGGACAATAAAGATCGAGGAGAGACCTGCAGAGCATTCCAGTGAGACGCAAGGAGACTGCTGTGACTGCAGTGCATTTAGCAAATACAGGGGGGTTACCAAGTGGCCGGGTCTCATGTAAAAAACCCAGTATAGTTTCATATAACACTGCTGCATTACATTATTACAACTGGCCCCGGGAACCCCTTGGAACTTACCTCTATCACCTCTCTTCACCCCTCTTCACCACTTCTGCGATTTCTGCGACCTTCTGCCCAAACTCGGGCTAAATACGAAGAGGAAACTGCTCTCAAGTCTGCTGACTATAGGTCCTAGGTGCTGTTTGGCCTCTAGAAAAATACACATCAAGCATACATTAAACTATCCCAGAGCAGGAAAAGAGCGAAATTGCCACCGTTGGGAGAAGAGAGAGAAAGAAAGAGTGACAACAGGCAAGAGCACCTTCCTTCTAACCAGGTGACCTCTTCGCTCACCTCATTAATCTAATTTCATGGCTTACAAAAAACTCAGATCTCGAACAGTACATATAAAAAGACTGGGTACGGCCCAATCTATGAAAAAGGGCATACACAAAGCTCCTCACATCGGAGCAGTCCCAGGAACAGTAGATGTAACAACATTTTTACTACTACCTCCAGAACAGACAAACAAATTGCACCAATAGAGAAGGGAATTCAACAGGAAGAAAAATGGGTGATAAAAGAAAGGGACTGCGCTCAAGCGAAATTGACGGCCGGCAAAGACCAGCAAATGGCAATTAAACTAGAATGCAAACCACAAACGGACTACAAAAAAGACGCAACTAATGGGGGGACCAGGAACAATTACATCTAAAATCAAACATAGGGGCCGATTACGATGGCGGTCAGAAAAGCTCCCCGACCGCCGTGGTAGTGGAAAATAACAGTCCGCATGTACCACGGGAAAACCGGCTGTCAGATTACGATGAACCGCCAGAAAAATCCGACCGCGGTGGTCGGAATCCACAAAAGACTGCCGGGAGCGTGTGGAGCAGGTAAAAATCCGTCCGCGGCGGTCTGTCCTGCAGCGAAAACACCAGAAACCGCTGCACGGCCAGCGGAGTGACCGCATGTTGAATAAGGATACTATTGTGGCGACAGCAGAACGATCTGCTCTTTTCCGACTGCCGCGATCACAAGCATCGATGAATGGGAGATCCGGCGGAAGAGCGGTTGCATACCCACCGCCGCACCCGCTCCGGGATAGCAATGGCGGACGACAACAAAACACACAACAAGGCTACCAAGTGTGGCAATTAACCTGGCTCAGCCTCAAAAAACACCTAACACATCCCAATGACACATCCCCATGGCACCAAAAAAATACAAATCCCAGGTCAACCCACACAACACACCTGACAGGAATACACCATTTTGACCCACCCACATTGCTGAGTATAAAACCAGCCACTCCCCTGACCACAATCCTTTGCACTACTCCACAACTGAAGGGTCCAACCCCACAGCACAAAGGATAGGCAAATCTGCACACATCACAACAACACACACACCACACACATCACCACCACCTCCTCCACACCTGCACCATTAACCCATTTGCACATCACACACCATGTCACAGACGAAAATGCCCAAATTCACTGACAATGAGTTGTCAACGATGATAGATGAGGTAATCAGAGTAGAACCACATTTGTTTGGAAACCTGGTGCAACAGACACCATTAGCCACCAGAACGCAAATGTGGGCAAGGATAGTCAACAGGGTCAATGCAGTAGGGACCATCCTGCGCACCAAAAAGGAGATCATGAGGCGGTGGCATGACCTCAAGAGCAAGGTGAAAGAGAAGAACAACAAGAACCGTGAGCTGGCTTAGAGGACTGGCGGTGGCCCTCCCATTCCACTACGAACATTCACGGCATGGGAGGAGAAGGTGCTTGGCATACTGCATCCAGAGAGTCTCACAGGAATACCCGGGGGAGTGGAGGCTGGTAAATACCAACAAATGTCTGCCATCACACTGCAATGTACTGTCTTGCACAACTACAAGGCTATACCTCCTAGGTTAAAATGCATGCATGTGCACCACACTCTCCCCAACACATGTCTCACAGTTCCAACATCCACTCCCTCTGATTCACCCCAAAGGTAGCTAGCAACATTACCATGGGGGTAGGTATACAGGCAGCCAGCACCACAAATCCCACCAGGCCCCCTTGTCCCAGAGCTGACCAGGATGGAGCACTCCCCCCACCCCACCCAGAAGCATGTGTCAGCCATTGCATTCCCCTCATCAAACTAACAGGTAGGTAGCCATCTTAACAGGGAGGGGGTGGTTGTGTTTGGGAAGCCTGCACTACAACTCCCACCAGGCCCCCTTTCCCAGAGCTGACCAGGATGGAGCACTCCCCCCACCCCACCCAGAAGCATGTGTCAGCCATTGCATTCCCCTCATCAAACTAACAGGTAGGTAGCCATCTTAACAGGGAGAGGGTGGTTGTGTTTGGGAAGCCTGCACTACAACTCCCACCAGGCCCCCTTGTCCCAGAGCTGACCAGGATGGAGCCCTCCCCCACCCCACCCAGAAGCAAGTGGCAGACATTGTATTCCCCTCATCAAACTAACAGGTAGGGTAGCCATCTTAACAGGGAGGGGGTGGTTGTGTTTGGGAAGCCTGCACTACAACTCCCACCAGGCCCCCTTGTACTAGAGCTCACCAGGATGGAGCACTCCCCACACAATTCACCCAGAAGCAAGTGGCAGACATTGCATTCCCCTCATCAAACTAACAGGTAGGTAGCCATCTTAACAGGGAGGGGGTGGTTGTGTTTGGGAAGCCTGCACTACAACTCCCACCAGGCCCCCTTGTACTAGAGCTCACCAGGATGGAGCACTCCCCACACAATTCACCCAGAAGCAAGTGGCAGACATTGCATTCCCCTCATCAAACTAACAGGTAGGTAGCCATCTTAACAGGGAGGGGGTGGTTGTGTTTGGGAACCCTGCACTACAACTCCCACCAGGCCCCCTTGTCCCAAAGCACACCAGGATGGAGCACTCCCCCCATACCACCCAGAAGCATGTGTCAGCCATTGTATTCCCCTCATCAAACTAACAGGTAGGTAGCCATCTTAACAGGGAGGGGGTGGTTGTGTTTGGGAAGCCTGCACTACAACTCCCACCAGGCCCCCTTGTCCCAGAGCTGACCAGGATGGAGCACTCCCCCCACCCTACCCAGAAGTAAG
The DNA here is from genome assembly GCA_963921515.1 of Calotriton arnoldi. NCBI lineage: Eukaryota > Metazoa > Chordata > Amphibia > Caudata > Salamandridae > Calotriton > Calotriton arnoldi. Next base: position 238,390 of record CAWUFW010017146.1, on the reverse strand, counting down.
TGGCAGACATTGCATTCCCCTCATCAAACTAACAGGTAGGTAGCCATCTTAACAGGGAGGGGCTGGTTGTGTTTGGGAAGCCTGCACTACAACTCCCACCAGGCCCCCTTGTACCAGAGCTCACCAGGATGGAGCACTCCCCACACCCCACCCAGAAGCAAGTGGCAGACATTGCATTCCCCTCATCAAACTAACAGGTAGGTAGCCATCTTAACAGGGAGGGGGTAGTTGTGTTTGGGAAGCCTGCACTACAACTCCCACCAGGCCCCCTTGTCCCAGAGCTGACCAGGATGGAGAACTCCCCCACCCCACCCAGAAGCAAGCGGCAGACATTACATTCCCCTCATCAAACTAACAGGTAGGTAGCCATCTTAACAGGGAGGGGGTGGTTGTGTTTGGGAAGCCTGCACTACAACTCCCACCAGGCCCCCTTGTCCCAAAGCACACCAGGATGGAGCACTCCCCCCACCCCACCCAGAAGCATGTGTCAGCCATTGCATTCCCCTCATCAAACTAACAGGTAGTTAGCCATCTTAACAGGGATTGGGTGGTTGTGTTTGGGAAGCCTGCACTACAACTCCCACCAGGCCCCCTTCTCCCAGAGCTCACCAGGATGGAGCACTCCCCCCACCCCACCCAGAAGCAAGTGGCAGACATTGCATTCCCCTCATCAAACTAACAGGTAGGTAGCCATCTTAACAGGGAGGGGGTGGTTGTGTTTGGGAAGCCTGCACTACAACTCCCACCAGGCCCCCTTGTACCAGAGCTCACCAGGATGGAGCACTCCCCACACCCACAACCATGTGGCAGCAATTCCCCTCAATTGTGTCACAGTACAGGTAGGTAGACAGTGCATGCACCCTGCCAATCCTCTCAAAAAGCATGGAGCCATATGACCACACCACCCCTCACATGTCACCCAACATGGCATACATCCAATAGTCACTTCCTGTGTGCAGACAGCCAAGTGTATGTAACTGTCACTGAAACGTAAAGTCAAGCCAGCAAGCCACATTGTGAAGAAATTCCGGGCACAATCATGTCCAGCACGGAATGCTATGTGCAAGTGCCATGGTGGCAGAGCATGAAGGCCCATATGAACACAAAACATGCATGGTCAGTTGTTGAAAGAAAGTAAAGTACATGATATCACAAAGGTATGCAGAAGATTACAATTGCTAGTTCTTGCTCAGATGTAACGTCTTCATTGCAGAGTAAACAAAATAGACAAATCACATAAAGTGGATGGGCTGCAAGTTGGTAGATGACGACATGTTCTTGTAATCACACAATCTGTACGTGGAACATGGTACCTATTTGCATGTCACACCATGGACAAGTAATGTATGTACCCACACATCATGGCATGATGTGCAGTACCTTGCAGCCATACAAAGTGAAAACAATGTAAACTTTGTGGTGTAACACATGTAACATCCAAACATCTAACACCATGCTTGTGGGGTGCACTTTAATGACCATTTCACCTCTGTTCAACAGGAGATCAACAACTCACTGCTGCAGAAGACAACACCAACCTGCAGAGCCAGTCTCCACACTTGGAACATGGACTCTCGGATGCAGACTCCCTAAGTTTCACGGATGAGGAGCACCGACCTGGCCCATCTGGACTGCCAGGGTGCACCACGTCCCAGGCCCCCACTGTCCCCACCACCACCATCCCAGCAACAACAACCGCGCTGACCCCTGCTGCAACGACCTGTGCAGCCTCAACCACCACCGCTGCCTGCAACACTCGCCCTGCCTCAGTGGTTACCAACCCCATCACACAATCAGAGGAGGGCGGGGAGAGTCTGCAGGTGCGTCGAGTGGCAACGCCACAGGTCCGGGGAAGCAGGGCAGGTGGGAGGGCAATTGCGGGACAAAATCAAGAGGACACTGTGACCGAAGCCCTGGACAACATCGCCAGAGTCCTTGGGGCCTACGAACAAGCCCAGGGACACACGGGCCAGGCTCTGGAAGAATCGCGTGAACTCCGCCTGCTGCTGAGGTCCATAGACATGCGTATGGGCCAAATCGTGGACCTCTTGGGTCAGCTCGTGGGTGTTCTGAGGGACAGACCTGTGGGCCAAACTACGGCTCAACCCCCCTCCAGTGGCCTGCAGGGTGATCCCCCCACCAGCCCAGATGCGGCCACAGAGAGGGGTGAGCAGCAACAGGATGACTCCTCAGACTCCGCTGACCCCGCAGCAGGAGCCCCCCCTGGAAAACGCAAGAGGGGCCGTCCGAGAAACACCACAGGAGGATCAAGTGTCAAAGCACCAGCCAAACGCAAGTCAAAGAGACGTCCATGATAGCACCTCTGTACACCTTGACATTGACTTTGTTGACTATCCTCACCCACACTGCCATGTTGATGGCAGGTGTCTGTTGGACTGTGTCACCTCATCAATGTGGTGACTACTCTATTGTCTTGTTTGCCATCACTGACAACTCATTGATTCACTTAGCACCATTTCTTGAAACATCACTTGTCTGTCACAACCACTCATTGTAAATAAACACTCTTTACACACCTATGTCTTTGTGTCAGCTCCATGTTTATCACAATATGTACAATGTTGAGTCAGAACACAATGTACCAGTGGCTCAGATCGTGACGAGGCATTGAGAGTCTGAAGGGACCTAGAGAGACACAAGAGAACGACATTTACTCGTCAGGTGTTGGCATCACAGCCAGTACACAACACTAGTCATCAAGGTACACAAAACAGCACACATCACAAGGGTAAACAATCTCAACATAGACATCATGTAGCTGGTCAGGACTACACTGTGCCACACACATCAGCCATCAGCACAGAGCCAACAATAGGCAGCAGTCAAAAAGCTCCTCTCGGCCTCATCACCACTATCAAAGACAGCAGACAATGGCACTATTGTACAATGTTACTCACACTCAAGGGAAGTAGCGGTTGATGAGCTGTTGGCGCAGGTCGACACCTTCCTCCTCTCCACTATCCTCGTCACTGGACACGTGTGGGCTTGCGGGGGGGGCATCTGCGGCGCATCATCGTCCAGGAGCAAGGGGATCTCCTTGCGCAAGGCCAGGTTGTGGAGCATGCAGCATGCAACAATTATCTGGCACACCTTTTGGGGAGAGTACATCAGTGCACCTCCGGTCCTGTCCAGGCACCGAAACCGAGACGTCAGATGCCCAAAAGTACGCTCCACCACACAACGTGTCCTCCCATGGGCCTCATTGTAGCTGACTTCCCCCTGGGTCCTGGGATTCCGCAGTGGGCTCAAGGCCGGTTGGGATATGCAGAGTCACCTAGGTGCCCGATACACAGAACAATTTTGTAATATGACTGTAGCTGCGGACAGCATGTCACACATACACCACAATACTTGACTCAGCTAACTCACCTACAAGCCACGCATGGTCAGGATGCAGATTTGCCATCATCTGTGGTACGATGCTGTTACGCAGGATGTAGGAGTCATGGGCTGAGCCAGGGAATCTGGCACAGACATGTGAGATGATCATATCTGCCTGGCATGCAACGTAAACATTAATGGAATGGGAATGCTTCCTATTCCTGTAGATGTGCTCCCGTGCCTGTGGCGGAACCAGTCCAACATGGGTGCAGTCAATGGCACCACCAACATTAGGGATGTGGGCAAGGTCATAAAAATCAGCCTTCACAGCTGCCAATTTCTGTCTTCGTGGAAAATGGATGTAAGTGTCCTTGTATACCATCATAGCGGACAGGACATCCCGTAGCACCATGCTGAACATTGCCTGCGACATCCCACCTGCGCTGGCCACCGTGTACTGGAACGAGCCAGTTGCAAGGAAATGCAGGGCCGCCATCACCTTACATGTTGGTGACACAGCAGTTGGATATGTCCTGCGAGGCCTCAGATGGGGCTCCAACTGAGCACATAGGTCTTGGAGGTTTTGCCGATCCAAACGGAACTTACGGATGATGTCCACATCCTCCATGTTCGCCAGCAAGGTGAATGGCCGATGCACATTTGGTCGCCTCCTACATAAGATAAAAGGGGACACTTGTCAATTCAATTCACCCATAAGATGTGTCCAACATCTAACATTTTGACTGACACAGCGCCAACGATGACTAGCCTGACACAACAGCTTACAGCACAAGTCACATGCAGAGACAACTTGACCCCAAGTAGTTGTACACGTGATCAGTATGTACAAACTGAGTGCACCCGCAACAGATTCAGACTATGTGAATGTGAAATGGGACATTCCGACATCTTGTGTCACCAGCCCTGAGAGTACTTGACACAGCACATCTCTGAAACACCAACACTGCTGTCTCCTACGTAGCTGCTGTACCTGCCACACCTTCTTGCGTGAGTCGGACAGGGCACACATTAACAACACAATGAGCACAGTGTGTGCATAAAGATCAACTATCAACATGAGTTCAGCAATCTACACAGTGAAGAAGGCACATTGAGTAGTCAGTCCATCATTACTGTGTGTTGCTTAGCCATCTCACACATTGACATGTTTCCATATTTGAGAGTCCATCACACAACAGATCTGTGTACATGCACAACAACATCATCAGTGACATGTGAGGGACTACATGCCAATGCATGTACTCCAGTACACTGACATGGAATGTGTAGACATCAGTGAGTAGAATGTCACACTAGCATTCAATTTAACTATCTGGTGGCATGAGTCATTGTAAGTGTGGAGTGTTCAATGATGAGAACTGGCCATTGCCATTGCTACAGCATGATGTGTCCATAGGTGCCCTAAGTGTGCACCACCACCGCAATCACGGTCATTGGCACCAATGTAAAGATGCCAAATCGCGGTAGCGACCGCCTGGGCACCGCGGTGTCACACCGTCATTGTCCATGCCCATTCAGCCAATGGGAACCGCAATAGCGCTAGTGGAATACACTTTTGAAAATCGCGGTAGGCGTGCTCCGCTACCGCGGGGCCGGCCATTGGATACAATTGTAAGATGCACGATTGCGGTAGCGACCGTCTGGGCACCGCAGAGTGACACCACCATTGCCCATGCCCATTCAGCCAATGGGAACCGCAATCGCGCTAGTGGAATACACTTTTGAAAATCGCGCTAGGCGTGCTCCGCTACCGCGGGCCGGTCATTGGTTACATTTGAACAAAGCTGATATGGAACACCAATTACAGCAGCTGAATACCATTGAAACAGCCCCAGGGGGCTATATATGTCTGTGAGGGAGCCACACATGTCCACTGCATCCAGACACTGCTGACTGCCATTCTTCATCCCCAACTGCTGCTGTTCCTGTCTCCTGGACCCAGTGATGGCAAGAACTGAGAACATCAGGGCCCGTCCCTTCACCACAGAGGAGCTGGAGGTCCTGGTGGACGAGGTGCTTACACACTACGGGATGCTATATGGTGCTCCTGATGTTATGGTGAGTGTTTGAGAGTGAAATTTGGGGAGTGCAAAGAGTGCTCACATGATGTAGCTCTGCTGTAGTATGTGCCTGTGAGTGCAAGTTAGTGTGATACACTGCCCAGCATGCTGACTCCATATCAATGGGGTGTGCAGCCTTATCACCACAGATCCATGGCTGCATTGAAGGATGGGAGGGACATGCAGTGTCTTTGCAGACATACAGTAACACTGCTGGTTTGGAGAGTGGAACTCAGAACAAACATTGCCTGTGCTAATGGATGTCAGAGTCCATTCACCTTTCACAGGCTCATTTGGGACATTTCAAATGTGTTTCGCCAGAGGGTACTGAAGGATGTGTGTACACCTTACATATTGTCACCATGGATATGTGAGCATTATGTTCAAGATCGAAATGCCTGAGGGTGACACTCTTTGTGGAAAATCGCCTATGACACATCAGAGTGATGTACTTCTGAAACATCCTCCTTCCATTGATTTCATGATGTGTACTGACTCGCATGTGTAGGCACTGTTTGACCTCTCATATTGTACATGCATGTGATTGTTCCGATGGGCCCGGTTTGTCCTCAGTGTGAGTCCCCCTGGCCTGCACACATACAGCCCAATTTGTAAGGGACCCATCAGTAAATGAACAGAGTGCAACATATGTGTTGTCTGCCACCCTGTCACTCAATGAGCTATCTTAGGCCTGATGATTGCACAAGACAGACCTTGTGAGAAGGGTGTGAGAATGTAAGATCATGTCCCTAGATGTGACATTCACGACACAGTGAGCCACTCACAGGCCAAGGACATTGAGGGTTGTGTAGTGTTGGACACTGTGAGTCTTACCCAAAACATCATTTCCAACATGATGTATGTCTTGCTCCCTCACATACTGCATCACAGATAAGGGCCTTCTTCACATTGCTTTGTGTGCTGCCATTCTGCATGTGTGTGAGATGGCCAGGTCCTGTGTACACCCTCATACCTAAATGCATTTCAATACGATTTTCTGATGCAAATGTACTACGTGTCATGTTGTATGGCCTCTGATCAAGGTTTCTGTACAGCTGTGCTAAGTGTTTGCATGCTCCTGTCCTGAGACACAGTAGAACATGGCCCAGTGTCCCTGAAACTGCCTCTTCTTGTCTCCCATGCCTGTAGTTTAAAGTCCGCCAGCGTAAGGCCTTATGGAGGGCCATTGCACGCAAGGTGTGGGCTCTGGGTGTCTGCAACCGATGGCACACACACTGTCACAAGAGGTAGGATGACATCTGCCGAATGAGCAAAAATGTGGCAGAGATGACGCTGGAGCTACTCCCTCAGACTGGAAGGTTGTCGCGCAGGAGCATGACACCACTAATGGCCCGCATCTTGGCTGTGACACAGCCAGAGCTGGATGGACATTGGATGGCCCATCAGCAGCAAGTTGGGGGTGAGTATTCTGCGAAGGGTGACTTTGGGTGTGAGTGACTGCATGTATCCCAACCCTGCGCCAGTGTTAAGCTCTGTGATGTTTACAGAGTGATGCAATGGCATGTAAGTGGCCTCTGTGTTGAGTGCAGCTGACATGTATTTTTGCTACATGTACTTTCTCATGTGTTTAAAATAATGGCCCTTGACATTGTAAGATAAGATGTGGCCTCATGCCATCTGCTGCATTATGGGTGTCATAGACATCACCGGGGAGTGAACAGCTGTGTTCCTCATCTTAGTGTGCTTACGTCGATGTGTGCAGTGCCTGACTTTGGAATTGTGAGAACTACACATCTGCCGACAATGTGCAAGGGTCGTTGCACCTCAAAGCACAACATGGTGGACATCAGTAGCTCATGGCCATGGTATGAGGACATTCTGGAGTCAGTATCTGTGTTGTCCCCTTAAAGTGACTCCATATGTGACTGTGACAACATGTTGAGATGCACATCTATCTCACCTACAGGCACGTAGGTATGCTTACAGGAATCAGGATGTCAGATAACTGGGAGGCAAGGGCCAGCTATTTGGCAGTGTGAATGACACATGGGTCATTGATGCCAACTATGCATGTTTCCATGCATCTTCTGACTTTTGCATGAAGCTTGCATATGTAGACTGCACAGGGTGGTGTGCTACATGGGGGTATCATATTCTAGTTGTTTGCTTTGATTGCATATGATGTTTGTGAGTAGGGCACTGTACTGAACCTACGTCTCTTTCTTTTGCAGCATCTACCGAGGGCACAGAAGGACAGGGGACGGACACCAGTGGTGAGGCATCTGGCACGACTGCTACACATGAGCTCACTGACACTGATGTGACCAGCGCCTTGGAGGGGGACAGGAGTGTCCTGGAAGACTCACGCCCAGAAACACCAACCTCAACATCATCTGACTCTAGCGGTGATTCCTCGATGTTGGCGGGCACAGGGAGTGGGAAATCTGCCTCTTCTTCCATCACACATCGTCCTGTGCCCACCCTCCCAGCTACTACCACTAGTGCTGCCCGTTCCCGCAGCAGTAAGAAGGGTAGAGTGTCCTTCCCCCAGGTACCTCTGCCCCTGCCCCTGTCTCCCCTGCTGCCCTCAGTGTTGAGGCGGTGGACCTTTTGCGCCAGCTGTGTGTGGGTCAGACTACTCTCCTGAATGCCTTCCAGGATCATGACAGGAAGTTGGCACAGGTAGTTGCCTTCATGGAGGGCATTCATTCAGACGTGGGTGGGCTGCACAGGACTGTCCAGTCTTTGTCCTCCACAGTGACGGCAGCCATTCAGCTGTCACAGGCTCAGAGTCCAGCTCCAGTCCCTTCAGCAACCACCCTGCCAGTGGCAAGATCTGACGAGGGTGACCTCATACCACAGCCCTCAGGCTCCAAGTACTCAAAACGCAGCACACAACAGCAGCACTCCAAGCGGCCCAGAGCACAGACACCATCCCCCAAACCAAAAACAGGCACACAGGAGCGCAAAGGGAAAAGCCCTTCTGGTGACACTCAGAGGCATCAGGCCAAGAAGCAGGCCTCAGGCTCACATGCATCCACATCACCCCCATCCAAGGACACTCCCGTCCCCAAACCTGCTCCCAAAGGCAGACAAACAGTTGCCCTGCCTGCTGTGAAGCTGGTGCCTGCAAAGAGTCCGCAGAAACAGCTCTCTAAGGCAGATTTACCCACAACGTCAACTCCCACCCACACCCCTGTGAAGCTGGGACAGGAGAGCAATGTGGGGGGTTCACCTGGTCAACAGGGGATGGAGGGGAAAAGGCAAGGCCAGCCCAAGCGTGACACCAGATCCAGAAAATCCCCACAGGGAGAGCCACCTGCACCTGATGCACCTTTGGTTGTGAGTGAGGCTGTTGTGCCCGCCCCACTTCCCACTCCTACCAAGACAATTATTACCTATCGAATCCCCAAGAAGTGGAAAGGCAGCCCTCCACATTCTCCCTCACACACTGTGTCTCACGGCAGCATGTCTCCGCCTCCCCGTGCCACGCTGCCACCCGGTCCAAGCGGCCCTCCGGCTCACAAAGCCACTGATGCCTCTACCTCAGCTGGTCCTCTCTCTCCCAGGTCCAGTCCTCCAACTGGCCCCGACAATCAGCCACCTCCCAGTTCAACTGACAGCCAATTGTGAGGCTAAGTCCCCCTCCCAAACCCATCGCTCACACAGCGGTGCCTGGACTGCCCATTTGTATCCCCAGAGCTGTGCTGATTCCCATGGCAGTGTATGGTGTTACACATTCCCTGTGCAGGTTCTCATGCACACATGTGCCTACTTTGAACTATGGACTGGCCAATGGCCTTGCTGTTTGTCACTTTGGATGCCCATTCCCTGTGCAGGTTCTCATGCACACATGTGCCTACTTTGAACTATGGACTGGCCAATGGACTTGCTGTTTGTGACTTTGGATGCCCATTCCCTGTGCAGGTTCTCATGCACACATGTGCCTACTTTGAAATATGGACTGGCCAATGGCCTTGCTGTTTGTGACTTTGGATGCCCATTCTCTGTGCAGGTTCTCATGCACACATGTGCCTACTTTGAACTATGGACTGGCCAATGGCCTTGCTGTTTGTCACTTTGGATGCCCATTCCCTGTGCAGGTTCTCATGCACACATGTGCCTACTTTGAACTATGGACTGGCCAATGGCCTTGCTGTTTGTGACTTTGGATGCCCATTCCCTGTGCAGGTTCTCATGCACACATGTGCCTACTTTGAAATATGGACTGGCCAATGGCCTTGCTGTTTGTGACTTTGGATGCCCATTCTCTGTGCAGGTTCTCATGCACACATGTGCCTACTTTGAACTATGGACTGGCCAATGGCCTTGCTGTTTGTAACTTTGGATGTCCATTCCCTGTGCAGGTTCCCATGCACACATGTGCCTACTTTGAACTATGGACTGGACAATGGCCTTGCTGTTTGTGACTTTGGATGCCTATTCCCTGTGCAGGTTCTCATGCACACATGTGCCTACTTTGAACTATGGACTGGCCAATGGCCTTGCTGTTTTCTACTTTTGGTGCCTATCTGAGTAATATGTAATAAAGACAGTTACTCCTGCTGTCTGCTTTGTCTGTGTCCTTGCTAAATAAGAGGTTTTATGTATGGGTATGGTTTCATGTGACACATGCTCTGTATGCCAATTCAACATTGCCAATTGGTTGTTTTACTTTTTCAGAGTTTGGCAGAGGTGACAGGCACTTTAGTTCTTCAAGACTGTGAGGCCTGAGGGTGCAATGAGGTTGTTTGTGATGATCTACTCTTATCCTAATCACTCTATGGTCAGGTTTGCTACTTTGTACACATGTCATGTTATAATGCAATGCCACAACAGGGGTGATTTCTATCCACAGGATTACTTGCGGGGTGGCCAGGGTCCATCATATCCGTGTGATCTTTCTTGATGTGTGAACAGCCGTGTTGATGTGTGGTCATCTTGTGTAGGCCTGTCTATCTAGTCACACGGGGTACATTTGAATATGTGAACTTCAGTGGTCATACAGTGTGAATGGGCTGTCATTGTCAGTAGTGTTGATGTGTGTGTGCCCCTGCAATGCCAACTGCACACATGTATGATCCAGGTAATGAGTGCCTGGTTGTTTCAATTGTCTGCCATGTGCTTCAGATAGTGGGCACATGTAGGAGTTGTAGGTTGGGCACTGTGCAGTTTGTTGTTGTGTCCTTGCACTCCTGGGGGACACCTTCTTGTTGTCGCTGCCAGTTGTGAGTATTCAGTGTGTGTGCCTGCCAAGTCTGTGTTGTGTTTTGTTGCTCAGCCATGTGTCTTGTTACTGTTTGTGCTCACTGTGCAGACCGGCTCAGCCACACTGACATTATTTGTGATTTTTCTCATGCATTGCTGTCACTTGACCCATTTTTGGCTCCAGTATGGTATGTGGCATGTGGAGTCAGGCCATCCCCTATATGTGCTTCTGATGCCTACACATTGTGAGTAACTCCTCTATGTGTTTGTGTACTGTTTACTCCTCACCTGTCCACTACTGACGTACACACCACTTCAATCTCATGTCTTCCACCCCATGGCATGCCAGTGTGTGAGCCTCCCCACCACTTCATAGTGTGACACTATGCTGTGTGTGGCTGAAATGTGTACAGGGCCAATGTGCCACTCAGGACAGTTGCCCAAATTAGTTATATGTTGTTTTCTTTGACTGTTTTGCAGTCATGGTTGCTCCTGTGCAGGGCACATGTTTGAGCAGCACAGTCCTCTGATCATGTTGTTTGCCACTGGGTTTCCCTTAGTTGTGCATCTGTGGGTGACGGTTAAGCTGTATGTGTGTTTTCTGAGGTACTGCTACCCTTCCTGAGTGTGATGTTCTCTGTGTGCTGTGATGATTTGTGTTGTGGGAGTTCATGGTGTGGCACTCAGATATATGTGCTACTGGTTTGGTTGGTGTGCACACAATGCTTGGTGTGCTTGCAGTGCTGTCAGTGTGTGTTGCCTTGTACTTGCCTGGTGTGCATCCCCTGATGTCCAGCTGAGTTTACTATGTGATGGATTGGTATGTGCATCTGTTGTGTCTTTGTTGTAGATGTGTGCAGTGTTTGGCCTGTGTTGGCTCTTTCTACTGACAGATGCTATGTGTGTGTGATGTTCTATATGCATGGGATTGTGTGTGAGTAGTTGTTGCTGTGTGATACATGCAGATGTGTGTTGCAAGTGTAGTGTACATTACTTGTGTGTCTGACACATGCAGCTAGGTGGATTCTTGTTCCTGAGCTTGTTTTGGGTTTCTCCTCCTATTTTTGACCTGTCACTTGTCAGGATTGTGCATGTGCATGCTTGTGGTACACTGTGACGCCATGTTCACTGGATGAGTGGTGTGGTGTCTCAGTCTTTGCAAGCTGATTGTCCCATTGATCCCAGTTATTGTTCATGTTTGTTTTTGGATGATGCAATTCTTGTTTGTGTTGGGGTATGGTGTCTGGGCATTGGCCCTGAGTGACAATGTTGTGTACTCCTGTTCTGTCTGTGGTCACATTGCCTTTCCACTATGTGGCTGCACGTCTGGGCTTGTTGGACTTCTGTGGATGTTGTTTGTGAGGTTTGTGTTTGGCTATTGTTTTTGTGTCAGCATTGGTTCAGGCATCCCTGAGTGTGGGTGTGACATTTGTGGATGCACCACAGGGAGTGTGATTGGTTGTCATTGGACTCACAGGCCATCATTTGGACCATTCTGTGTGTTTCTCACAGGTGTTGTGTGCTGCAGGTGTGAGGTGGGTAGAGGAGGGGTATGTGTGAAGGTCCTACTTGTGTTTGACAGTCAAGGAGTGTGACAATGTGCCATGTGAGTTGTGCTGATGACATACACATGTCAAGTAAGTGGAGACAGATCTGTGGCTGGTCACTGTATGACTTCAGACACTTCCTATCATTCCTGTGCCTATGCATGGCCTGCCTTGATGTCTCCCTGAGTTGTTGCACAGAGGTCACTTTGGCTTAATTTGACTCACTGTGCCAGCCATGTCTGATTTGATGGCCTAAGGGTGGTGTGATGTGTTCCTTCTCTTGCATGTGATGTACAGATGCTATGTGGCTTGCTCCATGGTTTTCCAGCACTGTTCACTTCACTTTTGGCTAGCACATTTGTTGTCCTCCATTGCTGGTGGCCTATGGTATGGGTATGTGGCTGGGTGTCAGTGTGGGGTGTTTGTGAGTGACTTGACAGGCAGTGTGAACAGTTCATTGGATGTTCATAGGTAGTGTGAGTCTTCATTTTGTGGTCATACTCAGTTGGCTTCACAGGAGTGGAAGGTTGGTGTGAGGAGGAGGGTTGTCCTGCCCCTGAGCTTCTGTGCAGGGTGTTTCTCTTCACCCCCACCTTCCCAGTCAATTTCCCTTGTCCTTTGATGTGTGAGGTGCAAGGTCTGGATGCACCTGGCAGATTAATTGTGCATGGGGGGCACAGGAGGGGCACACAGCATGTTCTCAAATGGGTGTGGCATGGGTAGTGTTGGAAGGGTGAAGGTGGGGCCCTGTGAATCTTTGGGAACTGCCCATGCCTGGCGAAGGCCCTGCCTACTATATTGTGTGCAGTTTTTCCCGCGTCTTCACCGCTGCGGTGACGTGACCGGGACAATGCTGTGATTTCGCGGTTGATGGGTGACCCGGATGCGGAGGTGTCGATTTCTAGCAGGCAGGACATGTGTTAGGACACTGGGGGATATGTTCCTGTCCCCACCAGAGTGTCTGATGTGGACAGGAACTGTGTGTCAGCACATGAGTTGTGTGTTGTGGTTGTGTGCGGAGTTGTGTATTTGCGTACCAGCGTCGTTATCCGCGACGGTGCATTATTTGCTGGTAGTGGAGGAGGTACAGCACAGGAAGGGCTTGGAGTGCTGGATCCATTGCGATCAGGACCGGATGGAGGGGACCGGGAGTCTGGTTTCGCGCTCCGCTGTCGTGCTTCCGCTGTCTCTGGGTGGGTGGATTCTACGCTGCGGTGTGATGGGCTGGTTGCGGCATCGTGATTTGTACGACGGACGGAACGTCATTCCGCACGGCGGTGTGTCCCTATTGGCTCACTCCGCCACGGTGGCAGGTGCAAAAATCTGGCGGTTCACCTGACTACGCAGCGGATGGAAAATGGGCTATGTTTGCCCATCGTAATATGGGGGGCGGGAGGACCGCTGCTGGAGTGCGGAAAAGGGTATTTTCCGCCCCCGCCAGCACCGCGGATGTGCTACCGCCCACCATCCTAATCGACCTCATAGTTCTCAAGGTTCCTCCTGCAATCCTAGAAACTGATTTTACTCTACCAGATATAAATCTTTCATCAGGTTTACATCATCTGTCTCCTATAGTAGCTAAAGAGGTTCCACAAGTTCTTAATAGCACTTCAACTAATGTCTCAGTCTGTATGGAAAATTGTTCAAGATCACCAGAATTCCAATTTTTTAACGCATCACAATCCTCTAACAGGCAAGAACCTATATCTAACGCATTCTTTTCACTACAGAGAATTTTGGAATCAATTTTGGCTCTGCTCGAGAAGAATTTAGATAACTCGAACATGATTCTCGAATCGCAAACTGGAATTTTACAATATCTAGTAGATAAAAAAAGGAAAAAACAATTCTGTAAAAATTCCAAAATTATGTTAAGTAGTCCAGAAAAACCTGTGACTTGGGAAGAAGAATGCCCAAACTTGTCATCTGTCGACCACCTCACAGGAAAAGTGCAAAAGGCAACACAAAGAGAGGGATTCACTTCTAAAAAAGTGAAAAATAAGTTCACAAAGGATGAAGTTTACTCTTTATGTAAATTGTTCGAGAAACTAAGATAGAAAGCATTCCTCAACCTATGAAACCCATGTTTCCAATTTTTAAAGAGAAGAATCAGCAAGGAATATTAACTCAAACACCAAAGCATCTGGAAAAGGTTTCTAAAAATCTCCCAGCATCGAAAAAATCCAACCTTACGATAAAACTAAAGGAAAAGAGATATATTATAAAGGGTATGAAAAGCAAAAAAAGAGCAAAGCGGAAAATCTCGAGACGATCGTCTAGAAAAGTAAAATTCCCACAAACACCAGATCAAACAGATCAGACCAATGAACCAATCACGAAAAACCAAGAGATAACCGCAACCATAGATGAACATTCCCTCCCATATGAAACCAAAGGGGCACAAGAAAAAAATGGAACCCTCTGGTGAAACTTTTTCACTAGAACAGACAAAGGAACGCCAGGAAGAAATACATTTGGAAGAAAAAGGAATCTATCCCTCTACTATAAATATACATAGAAAGGAAGACCTGACTGTCTTGTGTATTCTAGAATTGATAGACCTATTCCCCTGCGATACGACTCCTTTAAATCGTGGGAGAATACAAAACTTATTTCATAAGATTCCTCAACTCCATTCACTTACAATTTTAGAAATACAATTTGTAGCGTTCCCGATCAAATCGAACCTAATGGTGGCAACTGTGGAGTTTTGGTCCAACGTTATTCAATCTATCATTTTAAATGAAAGAGACATTCTTCACAAAAACGGTTTTGATGTGGCTGAAGTTAAAACAAAGGCAATATAGCCCAATAGATCAAGGGACAACGATGAGAGTAAGAACTACCCCCTTCATAATCATGTGGATTGGTCTCCAAAAACTCAAATAAGTAAACCGGAAGGAACTATAATAATATCGACTAGTCGAGGCGAACGACGAATCTGGAATCAGGCATCTCTAAAAACCGAATCACAACTGAAAGAAAATTCCTGGTCCTGGATCTCTAGCAATCTGAACAGCAACAAACAGGGTAATACACTAACACTTCCTCTTTAGCAAAAATTTAACAGTTATCTCCTGGAACATCGCTGGGAAAAGCCGAGATAAGTTAGCTCATATTCTTGAAAAATCTCCATTGATTCTTTTATTACAAGAAACCTGGTCCGTAGATACCTTCACTCCCAAAAATTATTTTGTGTTTGACATTGCAGCTGAGGCCACAAAAAGGGGCCACGCAAAAGGAGGCCTTGCAATTCTACTAAAAGAAGAAATCTACTGGGATCTAGAAATTATTGATTTGTATCTCCAAAACGCTCAGTGCATTAAGATTAAACATTTAAACAAAAGTTTGCACATTATCCAGGATTTGCTCATTTTTAATGTTTATATACCACTGGGACCCCGTTACGACTCTCTGTTAGCAAAAATATTTGAGACGATTGAAACAACTATGGCCCAAAAGGGTACCCACCAGCATTAATTGCTGGAGATTTTAATGGGAAAATCTCTACCGCATTACTGGATAAAGAGAAAATTGCGAAAAAGAGGAAGCCTGTTGTATCCCAAAGCCATTATTTCCAACAAAGATAAAAGCTAACAAACGAAGGAAACTACTACTCTCTCATGTCAATGCAATGAATGGAGTAATTTTAAATGGTAGAGTAGAAGGGGATATCCCGGCTGCATACACTAGATCAGGCACGAATAGTTCATCTATCTTAGACTATGTAATCTGTAGTATCGACCTTTTTCAGAAAGTGCAATCACTAAATGTGCAGGGTATATACGAAAGTGATCACGCCCCCTTGTGGAAATAGACATTTTACTGCAATCTACTACCCCGTGGTCATTAGGCTCCTTGAACGGTCATGCCAATGTAGATCATAAAAACAGTAGGATCTTCTGGAACTCTAAAGCAATAGAGAGAATGAACATCGTAATCTCAGCTACGCTCTTAGATTCGCTTATTACAGAAATAAACCCGATAATGATCTATGAAGGGACAATATCCTCGGTAGTTGCATACCTTCGGGAATACTCTAACAGGCACGAAAAGAGAAGGAGCCTCCAAAAAGGAAAGGACAAAGACTATGAATCAGTAAAATTAAATAGCCTGATTAAACTGCAGTTTTTAAACTATTCAGGGATAAGACAGGAAGAAATAAAAAATTTGAAAAAATTACGTCAAAGGAAAAAAGCAAAAAAACAACAGGACGAAAAAGATAAAAACTGGATAGACATTCAACTGGCAGTAAAAAGTAAAAATAGCAAAGCGTTTTGGATCCTAGCTGCCAAACAAATGGGTATAAGGAAAACAACACAAGCACTTCCAGTGACAGCATTGGCCTGGGAAAAACACATCTCTAATCTGTATAAACCTAATTCACAGATGGCGGAAAAATGGTACCAGCAGTCTCAAGGGAAGGGTCAGACAAATACTGATGCAATAGCTTCACCAACTAAACAAATAGCCTATTTTATAAAGGCCGCAGGATCCACGGCAGCAATGGGACCGGACGAGATCCCGATTAAGGCCCTTCAATCAAATCTGGACGAGTGGAGCAAATTTCTATCCCCCCTATTTCTTTACTGTTCTTCAACAGGAGATATCCCAAAATCATGGCGGGGAAGTATTGTGGTTCCTATTCTAAAAAAAGGCTCCAGAACAGACCCAAAGAATTATCGGCAAATAGCCCTACTCGACGCAACAGGAAAGATATTTGCAGCCTGTGTCTTGGACCACCTTAAATACTGGGCCTTTTCCAGTGGAGTAATTCCTATGTCCCAGGCAGGATTTCACCCAAAACACTCAGTAATATGCAATATTGCAATTCTACAAACGATACTTGACAAGTATGTTGTGTCAAAATTACAAACTGTATATTGTGCCTTTATTGATTTTACCACAGCTTTCGATAGGGTAGACAGGCCAACACTCTGTAAGAAATTGGTGAGGATGGGAATACCTTAATACCTACTTACAATAATTATATCCGTCCATAGAGAAACATGGTGCAGAGTTCAAATGGGGGATCAAAGGGTTTAACTAGACCAATTCGCACGTTAAACGGTCTCAAACAAGGTTGTCTCCTTGCTCCCTTGCTATTCTCCCTTTATTTAAGCGACTTACCAGAGCACTTTATTCAAGTAAAAAAAATTCCACCAAAACTAGCATTAAGCGACATACACATTTTAATGTACGCGGACGACATCGTGATTTTAGATCTGACACCGATAGGACTCCAAAGAAACCTAAATGCGTTAAGTGGCTATGCAGATGACAATTTCTTAATCCCAAATATTTCAATAACTAAAATTTTACCCTTTAGGGAAAAAAGTGACCACGACCTTTTAATTGGAAATTGGGGGAAAATCACTAGAATCTGTTAAAGAATACACTTATCTAGGCCGGATTTTCTCCCAAAATCTACTAAATTTCTCCCATCTACATCACATAGGTCGAAAGGCAGACGCCCATGTAGGAGCAATGCTGAAGCTATACTCCTCTTCCGGAAATAGACATTTCTAACCTCTGTTGGAGGTCTATCGTATGAAAATCTCCCCCATCTTAATGTATGGTCTAGAGTATATACACGTAAAAACCTGGAAACCTGCAAAATCAAGAGAAGGAAATTTCCTATGGAAACTAATAAGAGTAAATCAAGCTGTCCCAGCCCAAGCACTACGTCTTGAACTCTCCTTATCCAGCAGATACGCAAGGGCTATCTCGAATATATTAAAACGGGGTTATTATCTTTTGCATGCTGATCCAGGCTCCTTAAGGCACATTTTAAAATTGGAAACTTTTAGAGAAGAGTCGTCACGATACACTTTTAATAAGAATCTTAATATAGCTTTTAGTCACTCTCACTGCACAGTAGCACTTTTACAAACTTGGACACCAGCACTTTTGAAGCTTTTTTTAAAGAACATGGTTCCAAGACTAAGCTTCGATCTGGACGTAGAACATTGTCTACAATTAAAACACTACATGGAATATACAAAAACTATAGACTATAAATCCCTAGAGAAATATACATACTTCTCATTAGATCATAGGGTCCGGCGCTGTATTCTCCTACTGAGGCTGGAAATCCTCCCTTTGAAAGTGTGTAAAGCAAAGTGGAACAATTCCGAAAATACAACTGGGCTCTGTGATTTGTGTAAGGGAGGAATACAAGATCTAATTCATATTCTATCTGTTTGTCCTAACCCAACCCTAGTAGAAGCCCGGAGGAAGTATTTAAGCCCTATGAGTATCAGATACAATGCTCTTTCCATACAAAGCCTAATTAAGCTCTGTAAATCACCACCGGACGAACCCGCTTGTTACCAGTTGTATACATTTTTAAAGAGTTTTCTAAAGTTGTTTTAAAGTCCATGATGATAATGTTTAAAAATTATAAATATTTAAAGCTGATATTATGAACTCTCAGCCTTAGATACAACGTCACCTCTGCAAACGATCTATCTAAGCTCTGGAAAACCTATTGGATGAATTTATGTTTTTAACCATACAAATATTGGATGAACTTTATTTTTATGTCGCAAAAACTATGATGAAATGTTTTAGCTTTAGAAATGTTTAAAGTTGATGCTATGGGTATCATTATAAATGTTTTAAAACTATGTCTGTGTATTTGTTGACCTCAGCTGAGGTCTATATCAAGTTTTAAATAAACTAAACTAAACTACCTTCTAAAGAAATTATTGGTGATGCTTTTGATCTGTATCAATTCAAAGAAGTGAAAGGAGATCCCTTAAGTGTGTGGGGACATTTTTGGAAGCTTGTTGTTTCCCACATCTCTTTCCTGCAGGACTAGGTCGTAGATATAATGACGGGGCTGTACAAATACCAGCAGCCAAACATAGATCTACTAGACTTTACTCAGAGGAACCTAGATTTCGCCAATGTATTCCTTCATCTTTCATTTACTATTGAATGTGACTTGTCTGGGTTGTCTTATGCCATAAATCATCAAAGGATTTTTTTTGCGAATGTTCACTGAAAAGATGAACAACTAGAATATAACTTGATTAATCTAATGGCATGTCAACGTGGGACCAACTAATATTGGTATCGTCGTCATGGTGAGCTGAAATGTATGTTCTGAAATTTAGGAGCACCTACATGGTTTCTAACACTCAATTGTGCTGAGTATGCTTGGTATGACCTGCTGGAATTCTTGCAAGAGGCAAATTCAAATATAAAAGACATTAATCTGAAGACACTAGAAGAACTCTGCTCATTGGACCCTGCAAATGTTTGCAGATATTTCAGTCATGGATTTCAAGCAATTATGTATTTTATCTGCAACAAAAGTAATACTCCTCTTGGTGAAGTAACTGATTTCTTTTGGCACAAAGAGTACCAAGCCAGAGGTGCTCCACATATTCACATGATTTTATGTGTAAAAGATACCTCAAAGTTAGAAACAGGCAGTGATGACTCTGTGTTGTCTTTTATAGAGCTGTATGTGACTTGCAACATCCCATAGGAGAGTGGTGACAAAATGTTAAGACAACAAATACTACGATTCGAAAAATCATAGGTGTGGGAAATACTGTCGTCAAAAATACAGATAGAAACACATTTTTTATAGAAGATGACGTTTTGAATTCTTACGACCTGGGATCTCAAAAGGAAGAGTTAACAGTTTTTTGGCTGCAGTCAGACACACTTTCACATGGAAATCACCATCGAACACACACAACCTCGGAAGAGCAGAAACTTCAAAATCCATCAATGACTACAATCTTGTGATTTTGAAGATGTGGAATGTGAACATGGATCTACAGTTTGTTGCAGATAACTCAATTGCTGTTGCTGCTTGATATATCACTTCTTATATAATAAAGCCAGAGAAGACAGAGATGAAGTAGATGTGGAAGGAGATTTTGGCAGAATTTGTTTTTACAAAGAAATTATACAGTTTTAGTTTGAAAATGCTTTCCCACAGAGAAATAGGCTTTTATGAATGTGGAGACAGGTGGAGCTCAGCTAGTTTGTTTTCTAAATCAAAAGGAGTTGTGTGGGTGAGTTTAGGGCTTACTAACAGTCGTAATAGAGTAGTAAAGTATTTTCCTAAAATACAATATCTTGCATAATTTGAGCCTGAGAGTACAGACATTCTGAAGACTAACATGATGGATACATACTAATCAAGAAGGAGTCCTCATCTTGAAAGAATGTGTCTATATGAAGTACTTCAACATTATACATATAGAAGTAATGTCAGTGAAAACATAGAAGAAGGACAATTTGCTGTCCTAGGATGTGAAGGATGTTTGATCAGACATAACAAAGGAAATGTAATCAACCATAGAAAGCTAAGTGACCAAACTCCAGACAAAAAAGAGTTTTTCTATTTAGCAATGTCGCAGTTCAAGCCATGGTGCGCTGAATCTGAGTTACTTTGACACTTTGGGGGATATTCTCAAGAACGTGTGTTAACTATCGCAAAATTAGCTTAACGCAACTTCTCACATCGCAGTATATCGCGGGAAAATAACACCGTGCTAACGTTGTATTCTCAACCTGGCGGCACCATGCGATAGTCTCACGATAACGCGCCAAATGCCTGCGTTAAAATTAACGCAACGCCGAAAAAATGTGAAACACGAACGCGAAAAAAGTTGCGATGTCCCATCGATAACCAGCGACAGGCCTGCAATTCCCACGCGTCATGCGGGAAAATGCACTATAAAAGCACCGAAAAACACAAACAAAACAATTTTAACTGCGTAGCACCATGGAGGAACCCGGAGCAAGTACAGAGGACAACCAGACCCCCACAAGCCCCCAGGAGGAGCAGCCTGGGACCTCGGGGTCACGGAAGGGCAAGGAGAAGAAGACAAGGAAGACGAGGTTCAGTCCACAGGAAAACAGGATCATCATCACGGATGTGATAGAACACCACCAACAACTGTTCGTCACCCCCAACGTGTCATTGGCAAATAAAAATGCAATATGGCAGTCCATCCTGGATAAGGTGAATGCAGTCGGAGTGAGGAGGAGGACAATTGGAGAGGTCAAGAGGCGCTGGAATGATGCAAAGCGCAAAACCAAGAAGAAACTCGCTGACAACCATCAGGCAGCAATGCAGACTGGAGGTGGCAGTCCAGCGGAACACCAGGAGCTGGATGAGATGGAGGAAATGGTGGCCACAGTCATCAGTGGGGAGACGGTGGCAGGAGTTGGGGGTCCGGACACTGCTCGACATGACCGGACACAACAGCACCAGGGTGAGTACCGAACAGGGACTGGGGGGACGGGGGGAGATGGGCACAATGGCTAACATGCACAATTAAGTGGAGCACACTGCACACCCACAATGACTCTGGATCATGTCCCTGATCCCCTAGGCACACTGCAGCACACAAACAAACACCAAGTAGGACCCCGTCCACTATGGGCACAAAGGGGTCCCTCCCCACACAGCACCAATTTCACAACCAACCCATGCACATGTGGCAAAAGCAGCAAAGCTGCGTGTCTGTGAGCCACACTGACAATGCAAGTGACACTGCATGACGAATAACATGGCTGCAGTACAATGATCATGACATGGTGCACGCCACAACACTGAGGTGTCTGAGTGTGGAACACATCCGGAAAGGAGCAGGTCACACTCTGACACTTCCACGTGCACAAACAACCCCTGATGTCAACAACACATCTGCAGATAAACCATGCCCAAGAGTCCAAAATACGAACAAGAGCAAAAAGTAGCCAAGTCTGCAACATCTCAGCACTGTAGAAGCACAGAAGTCAAAGGCACACCGCCTCAAAGGGATAAGGGGCAGCAAAATCACAGCTGCAGGGGCAGCTCTCACACAATGCAGCACACACACATAGCAAACACAGCACATCAACATTGACGACAATGTGGTACAAAGTGCAACACTTTCACTACAGAACAGAGGACACAACTGGTGCCGCTTGTGCGTAGAAACTGGCAAATCACATCTGGCATAGCAGGAAACTATGAGACGATAATGTACGTGTACAACCTCACATCCGTCATGTAGTTTCAAATGTCCACTGTCCCGCATCAAATAGTCAGCTCCTCCCAAACAGTCACAATGTACATTGTCATGCAGTCTGTATGTAAACGTGAACAATGCGTCAACATACATGTCAACACAATGTTAAAATGCATCTCCCCTTCACATTGCAGAGGGACAATCAACACCTCCTGCATAGGAGACCAGACAACACATCAGTGATGATGAAGAGGACCTCCACACCTTCGACACCGACGCCCTACAACAGCTCATGGACAGCTACGGCAACCCACCTCCAGGAGAAGGGCAGCCCAGCTGCATCCAGAAGACCCCACCCCCTGCACAGACCACACAGCAGGAAGCACCCACCACCACGGCTGGCTCCCAGCACCTCACCGAAGAACACATCGCATTCCGAGCCCAGGTGTTAGACTGCGAGAAGGAGGTGGCTGAACAGGTGCGGGTGGGGTTCGACCTCATGGTCGCCAAACTAGATGACATACGTGGGTGTCTAAGTCCCATCAGGGACCACTTACACTCCCTAACGGACACCCACAGTTCGCTCCATGATGTCCAACAATCCATGCCCGACATCGCTGGAGTCATGACTCTGAGACGAGAACAACTGTCTAGTCAGAGTGGCCTCAGCGATGTCACCCGAGAGTTGGCACAGATGCTGAGGATAATGGAGAACATGGAGCGGATGCATGTGGAAAGAATGGCTGTCACCGATGCACACCAGCGAAAACTTGTCGGGATCTTCTATGCCCTGCAGATCCTCATCATCGCATTGCTGCCACTAAAGCAGTCGCTGATGAATGCTGCTGGTACTGCTACACACACATCTCCGGCCCCTGATGTGTCAGTGGCACACAGTGCTGCAGCCATACCACCTGCGGCCCCTGATGACACAGAGGACGAAGATGCGGGTGATTCCACCTTTGTATTAAGAAGGAGCCAGTAGCATTCATCTCCGCTATATGCCCTGTGTCAGCTTGGTTCTGCCCTCTGCATCATGCCTGTAACAACACCTCCCACTGTCCCCCGAAACACTCTGCGACACTCACCTTGGACCTCCACATGGACTGCCATATTTTGTTTGCATACCAATGACACAGCGATCAGACTGCGGACTGTACTCTTCCTCTTCCGGTGTACTTGTCAATCCCTAAATGACTCTGGCTGGCCATCCACTGGGCTACAATGTAATGTGGGGTTTGCATGGCCATGTACTGCTCCAGCTCCGACACTCCACCGAATGTGAATAAAACATTCCAAAATCACACAGATGTCATGTCCATGATCGATCAAGTATGAAAGTATGGATGAATGTAGGGACATTGATTGCACAAAAAGGTACACCCGGGGAAATGAAAGCAATGCGCATGTTTGTCCGTGACCCACATGGCCAATGAGATGACTGGGAAGGTGTGCACTAGCTGTGGCCTCATTGCTCTGAAACAACAATTGCGCAATTTCACAACTTTGACCCACGCAATGTTTGAAATAGGGCTGTGTATGAAATGTCAAAGTTGTTGGCAGGCCTCAAGTACTGTCCCCCATCACATTTGACAACAGAACATCTCTCCGCATACCTACATGTGTGTACTCTCCCTCCAGCAGTATGTCAGATTGAGGAACGTTGCCAAGCGCCGCTGTCCACTCACCTTGCACAGGTGTGTGTCAACCCGCGTTGTGGGCCGCTCATGTATTCGGAGTCCAGGCGAATGCAGCCATGTCCACTGTTGTCGTGGGATATGTGACCAGTTCTCCAAGATGCAACAAGGTGTTGGGGCCTGTGCAATGGCTTACAATATGTTGTGGCTCCAGGTACGTAGTTACTCGTCCATGAAGACGATTGCAGCTTCGTAGGCTATCATTTCCAACAT
Source organism: Calotriton arnoldi (assembly GCA_963921515.1). Classification (NCBI taxonomy): domain Eukaryota; kingdom Metazoa; phylum Chordata; class Amphibia; order Caudata; family Salamandridae; genus Calotriton; species Calotriton arnoldi. Next base: position 214,355 of record CAWUFW010017146.1, on the reverse strand, counting down.
GAGCTCGTTGTCGTCTTCAGCGAACAGGATGGTGAGCCAATCCATTAGCAGGTCCGGACTGGAGTGCTGTGTCCACCCCCTTTCACCAATATGCATTACAGCCCAATAGGGGAGCGGTTCAATGTGGTCACTGCACACGAGGAGTTGTGCAATCTCCCATGTCCGGCTGCTAGCATGTATGCCAAGTATCAAGGCATCCCATGAACGGGTATCACGGTGACACTCCTGGTCGTGGGCCAACAGGGGGCACACACACATGTCAAGATCCAGTTCAGCTACTGTCCTGTTGGATAGGCAGACATCAATGGACCACTGGAATATGCACGATCGACAATGCAACACAGGCTGAACGCAGGTGACGTTGGCAGGGCGGAAGCTTAGCCGGTAACTGATCCGCAGCACTCCCAATGGCAGTGCCCCCAGTAAATGCAGCATACGTGCACAGTACAGTTCCACGTGACAGAGGTTGTGCATGTGGCCGGGATGTTCTGCCATTGCGTTGGTGGCTCTCGTAGAACCGGCACTCTTCTGACCTGCAGCAGTTATGTCGATGATATGCCACTGTTCGGAGCAATGAGTCGTATGAGTGTGCAATGTTTGGACGTATGTGTTGTTGAGTGCGTAAGTGTCAAGGGCATTCCATGTAAGAGTAAGTCGAGCACGGACTTCTGTGTGTGGGGTGTGGATACGTTGGTCTATCATTAGCGCTGTGCGTAGTGTGGGAGTCATCATCTGCTATGGTATCTCTCTCAGGGGGTGCCTGCCGCATGCAAAACCAAGGTCGGAGGTGCAGATGTCCTTCCGTCTTCTGTATTGAGACAAAGGAGCTTTCATCCCTAATGTTAGTCTGACTACTGCTTAAATCCTGGAAATGTGATGTGGCTTTCGCGCTGCAATTGAGGCTAGGCCTTGGGCTTATGGTGCACCAATAGCGATACACACACAACAGTTGGCATGTATGAGCCAAGACCACGAGCTGCCTTGCGCTCCTTGTACAATCCCTTCGTGCGCGGCCACCCTCCGGGTGCATGCAACATTGTCGATTGCGGGCCGTGTGGCGCCGACACTGCAACAGAGACACACGCATCAGTTGGTTTCCTGTGCAGCCCAGATATGAACCACGCCCAGAGGCCAGGGATAATTATTCACACCCCTACGCTGGCCTGGCGTACGCCGAGCCAGTCCACTCGGCTTACGTAAAAAGGGGGGGACGACGACGCTACGTGTCCCAGTTCTTCCCCACTGCATGAGGTGACATGGCTGCATCCGCCTGGCACTGAGGTAGGGGCACCTAAAGTGCTGAGTAGGTGTGCAGCCTGCGATGATGCCGTGTGCACTGATATGGCCTCTGCCATTGCAAAATCAAGACCCAGAATCAAGTGTGCGACCTGGTGGACCGCAGTGTAGGCCTGAGCCAGCAGGCAGCGCGGGCCTACCGCCACGTGGGGTTGCCTCGCGGTTCACAGAGTTAGTGGCACCTATAAAGCTGAACGGGTGTGCAGCCTGCGTGATGCCATGTGCACTGATATGATCTCTGCCATTGCAAAATCAAGACCCAGAATCAAGTGTGCGACCTGGTGGACCACGGTGCGGGGCTGCATAATGTGGAGGCTGCCAAGGTCGCGGGCCCCGGACTTGGAGCTTGCACCGGCACGTGGTGGGTTCTCTTGGAGACACGCCGGTGGCGGAAGGTGAGCAGTGAGGCCTGGGTGCGCAGGGGCGGGCAATCCCCGCTGGGCGGCAGGAGGGGCTGGGGTGCAGCAGCCTGTGTGCGCAGGGGCGGGCAAGCCATGTTGCCGTGTGCAATGATATGAACTCTGCCATCATTAGCTCTGGACTCTGTTTCAGATAAGGGACCTGGTGGACTGCAGTGTATACCGGCACGTGGTTGGAGACACACCGGTGGCAGCAGGTGAGCAGTGAGGCCTGGGTGCGCAGTGTCGGCACTGTCTCTCCCTCTCCCTCTCTTCCTTTCACTGTCTCTCTCTCCCTCTGTAACTCTCTCTCTCCTTCTCCCTCTCTCCCCCTTTCTCTCTCTTTCTCTCTCTCACTCTCTTTCACTCTCTCTCTCTCTCCATTTCTTTCTCTCTCTCTTTCTCTCTCTCTCTGTCCTTTGAGGAGCGCATGACACACCTTCTTATCTTCAATTTTGTCTTGCAGGCTGTGACTTACAGATTGTCCAGAGAAGACCCGCCATGACTCTTCCAAATAGTAGTATTGAGGTAAATTTGAATAAAATAATTTTTGGGAAAATTCAAAGATGTATGAATGTTTTTCCTTTTTCTGACCACACATGAATGTTAATTGTTGTAATTGTGCGACATCAGGCGAATTGTTTTGTTCATGAATTTGTAAGGTTGAAGTGAAATATCTTTGTCCGGGGGGGTGCCCGGGGTAGGGCCCGGGGGGGAGAGGGGGGTCCTGGATGTGGTGGCGGTGGGTGTTGTGGCCCTCTTGGGGCTCCGAGCTGCATGATCAGTAGCTCCATGGCATCTGTTGTTCTTCTGGTGTGGCTGTGGGCTGGGCTCCCTTTTATGGTGCAGGTTGTCGTCCGACTTAACACCAGGTAAGGGCAGGTGTTAAATCCCTGCTGCTAACGTGCCTTATTGCATGTTTTGTGATCTTATCGCCGATCTGGCTGGTCGTTGAGAATGTTGCGAAGTGGTGTTTTCGCGGCTTTTTGCACGGGAACGCCTACTCTGCATATCATTAGAGTTAGTTGCCAGTATCATTTGTGGTGATGTTTTTTGCGGCTGCTATCGCAGGAAAACTGGTGATATCGGCTGTTAGCACCAGCTTGTGAATAGTGCGATGTATTTATCACCACTTTGGCTGCGATAAAGTGCCGCTAACTCGGCGATAAGTCCTTGAGAATATCCCCCTTTGAGCGTTATGAAGACTCATTCAATGCTGTAAAAGACGTCATTGAGTGCTCAGTGTTTCCAGCCTATCTTCAAATGTTGAGAGATGAGATTGAACAGGAAGAAAGAATTGCTGCTGAGATAGCAAGGGAGAGTTCTCAGAGCAGCCAAAGTTCAGCACCTACAAGTCAAGAGCCTCTTGGAGAGCTAATCATTCAAAATGAAGCTGCTATAGCTATGAATGAGGTGGAGAATGCAATACATCAAGCAAGACAGGAAACTGTGGATTTGGAAGAAATAATACAACAACTGAATACAGATCAGAAACACATTTTTGACAAGGTAAAAGATAAAGTAAAACATGGATTATTCATGAGAAACAAGAGTATGCATGTTCTACATATAAACCAGTTTTACTATACATAAGTGGTCAAGCTGGAACTAAGCAAAGGTTCTTGATTAAAGCACTCACAAGTTATCTACAGAAGACTACAGATTCAAATTTATCATATGTAGTTACTGCGCCAACAGGATTAGCTGCACATAATATTAAAGGAGTTACCCTTCATTGATTATTAGTTCTACCTCTTGAACATGACAACAAATTGGAATACAACAAATTGTCTGGTGATGCTTGTCATAATGTAGCAAGAGTATTAAAGAAATTGAGGAATTCAGCATGGTGTCGAATCTAATGCTTGCTTTTATACATTTAAGAATGCAGCAGATATTAAAAACTGAGTATGATGTACTATTTGGTGGAAGACACTTGATAGTGTTTGGAGACCTGCTACAACAAACTCCAGTAAAAGGACAACCCGTTTTCAAGACACTACTACATGACGAAAAACGAATTCACTAGGAAGTATTGGGAATGTAAAGCATTTGGGAAAACTTTCAATACAGTTAGTAAAAAATATGTGCCAAGCATCAGATGTGGAATACGGAGTTATACTCAAGGACATGAGAGTGGGAGTTCTCACAAAACAAGGAAAAAGTGCATTAGAAAGCCGTCGTTTGACAAATCTATTTCCATCTAATGTAACAGATGCTCAACTGATGTATAATTTTTATTAAAGAAGACAAGTCTATGGTTTGTTTGATGCCAATCTTTCATAAGTGTTCTAAATTCAATGAAGTATTGCTACGACTAGAACAAAGAAGACATTATAGAAATTACAGCAACTGATAAAATAAAGCCTCAAGGAGTTACAGTACTACCGACAGATAAACTGCAATCAAAATTGGACACTTTAGAGAAGTAGGTTTCCAAAACTGCAGGATTAGAGAAACGGTTACATGTCTGTAAAAATTCTCGTGCAATCTTGCATCAGAATTTAAGTGTTGAAGAAGGGCTAGCAGATGGTGCAATGCTGTAATTAACCACAAATCGCACGGTTTAAGTGTAGCTGCAGCTTTTATTAATATTGGCTGTACTGTATTCAAAGAAGGAATGTCATATGTAGCATTGTTACTGTTTGAAATGGCCCTTTTTGCAGGGATATCCCTAAACTTTTTGCTTCTTCCTCCTTTGTTTTTCCTGACCTGTGGTTGTTGGCTATAGGACTCTGGGCACTTTGCCACTGCTGATCAGTGCTGAAGTGCATATGCTCTCTGTGTAAATTGTTATTATGATTGGTTATCCATGATTGGTATATTTGTTTTACCAGTAGGTCCCTAGTAAAATGCACTGAGTGTGCCAGGGCTGGTAATTCAAATGCTACTAGTGGGCTTGCAGCACTGATTGTGCCACCCACATGAGTAGCCCTAAAATGATCTCTCAGGCCTGCCACTGCAGTGCCTGTGCGCAGTTTGTTAACTGCCATGTTGACCTGGCCAGTGTACCCACTTGCCAGGCCTGACCCTTCCCTTTTCTTACACATTGGACACCCCTATGGTAGGCCCAAGGTACCCCCTGGGCAGGGTGCAGTGTATGTGAAAGGTAGGACATGTACTAGTGTGGGTAACATGTCCTGATAGTGAAATACTGCCAAATTCATTTTTCACTATTAAAGGCTATCTTGCCCATAGGAAAGAATGGGGAATGCTATGTAACATGCTTACCTGCATATTTTCACATAGGAGCAAGATAGAAAATTGGAGTCTGGTATCCCTGAACTCAGAATTTAATAACGCATCTTTTAAGAAGGATGGTTTTCAAATTCCGTGTTTGAAAATAGCACTTTTAGAAAGTGGCTATTTTCTTGTTCAACCTTTCTGTGTGCCTCTGCCTGTTTGTGGATTGACTGTCTGGTTTGAGAGTGACAGGGGCTGGGGTGGCTCCAGGAGTCTGGGTGAGTCAGCACTAGGCTGAATAGACCTATCTGCAATTGGAGTGGTGGGAGGAGTAGCACCTGGGTCTGAATAGGGCTGTGCCTGCCTTCCACAATGCTGGCTCCACCACCTGCGGTGTGTCTGATGGCCCTGACCCACACTCACAAAGGAAGAAGATGTGCACTGGCAGAGTGCCCCCAGAACTGGTTTGGACTGGGTCCAGGACCCCTCACACATAGAGAACAAAGACTTTTGGGGTATAAATATGAGAGCTGAAACCCCTGAAAGTTAGACTACTTTGGAATCAAGGAGGAACCTTTGCTGAGGAGAAAAGCTGAAGAGCTGAAGGAGAAGTACTGCCCTAGTGCGTCTGGGGTTGGCCTGCAGTTGCTATTTCTGCCAAAGGAAGGAGAAGGACTTTGCTGTGTGCTGTGTCCCCCCTGCTTGAAGAAAGGACTTTGCTGTGTGCTGTGTCCTGAAAAGAAAGTCTCCAAGGGCCTGAGAAGAGCTGGCCTCCTGTTGTGGAATCACAGGGATATAAAAGTTTCCAAGACTACTCCCTGATCAAGAGGAATCCCTGCCAACGAAGATCAGCTGAAGAGACTGAAGTGTGTCTAGGGCTGGCCTGCAGTTTGCTGTTTCTACTGAGGAGAGGACCAAGGGACTTTGCTGTGTGCTGTGTCCCCCCTGCTTGAAGAAGGACTTTGCTGAGTGCTGTGTCCAACTGAAGAGAAGTCTCCAAGGGCCTGAGAAGAGCTGGCCTCCTGTTTCTGAAGTCCCAGGCACAAAAGGACTTCACCCCCAGCTCCCTGAACTTCCTTGCTGGGAGTTCCAGTCTGCCAGGAGGGCCTGTAACTGTGTGTGAGGCCTTTTTGCTGGTGGGAGCTGGAAGCGCTACGCAACGAGAGACAAGCGTGACGCCGCCGCAGCAGCCGCTGTCACATCATCGAGGAAGTGTGTCGCCGCTGCTGCTGTTCGCCGCTGCAACACCGGAGAAGCGTGCTGCCGCCACAGAGGGTGCCGTCGCATCACCGGAAAAGCGTGTCACAGGGTCCTCGCATCGCGGAGGAAGCGCGCCGCCGCTGATCGCCACCGCAACACCGGTGAAGTGTGTCGCCATCACCGAGGGTGTCGTCGCATCACCGGGGAAGCGTGTCGCAGGGCCTGTCGCGGCTCAGAAAATTACCGAGTTCGCCGCACGGCCGTTGGGCATGCACGCATCGCCTCCACGTTGTCGCATCGCAACAAAGACACCATTTTGTCGCATCGCACTGGATCGTCGCAACGCATCGAGGCGCCATCTTGTCGCATCGTAACCAGAACGCAGGAAGAATCGACGCATCGCCTTCTCTGCAACCCTTTTGTTTGTTTTGCGTTACGTATCCCAGGTACTTTGAGACTAGAGTGTCGCATTCATCATCTACAAGTTTATTTTTGCAACAACCCTTTTTAAAGACATTCTGCTGAGTTTCTGTATGTTGGATTTTTGTCGTTTTGGTCTTGTTTAGTTTAGATAAAGAGATTTTATTTTCTAAACTGGTGTGCTATCCATTTGTGGTGTTTTCACTGTGTTACTGTGAGTGTTGGTACAAATACTTTACACATTGCCTTTGGGATAAGCCTGTCTGCTCGTGCCAAGCTACCAAGGGGGTGAGCAGGGGATATCTAAAGTGTGTATCCCCCTTGCCCTGACTAGAAGCAAGGGTCCCTATTTGGTCAAAGGTACCTACCTCTGCCAACTAGAGACCCCCAGTTCTAACATTGGTGGTCAGCGGTGAGGATTTCAACTTGTATTTGTACTTGACCCACAGTGATTGGTGTACATCTCTAGTTTAGCGCAGACCACTACGCAACCACATACTGTGTTTTGTTTTTGGTTCTATTTTTGATCTGATCCTTGAGTCATCCACGCATCGTGTCTCAGAAGGGGAAACCAGCAAGTGATGTTGCAGAACTGGAGTTTGATATTGAAATGTTAAGTGGTTACAAAGTAGGTCAACTCAAGCAGTTCTGCAGGAGCTTTGGATGTCCCATGAAGAGCAGCTCCAAGAAGGAGGAGCTACAGAAGGCCTTATGGGCCTGGTGGGAGGCCAAAGAGGCTGGGGAGACAGATGGTGCAGAGGTGGATGAGGATGCACAAGGGAATGGTTTCAGGTCACAGGATCTGCCTGTGTCCAGAGCAGCCTACAGGGCTGGCAGCAACCATTCCACTGGAAGTTTTTCCCCAGAGGAGTTGGAGGAAAACCAAAGGGTTAGAGATCATGAGTTAGAAGTCACGAGGCTCGAGATAAAGCTGATGGAAATAGAAATCCAGAACAAGGCAGAGGAGAGCAAGACGATTTATGCCTTGGAAGAATTGAAATTGACCTTGGCACATGAATTAAGAATGAAGGAGCTTGATTTGGAGCTCGAGAGGCTTGAGGCCATGAGTGTCTCAGCCCCGCAACAAGAAATGTGTGTAGCTCAGGAAGTGAACTTTGCTGAGTTGGAGGTGGAGTCCAGCTCAGATGGTGGCAGCAAGATTGTGTTATCTAGTGCTGAGGGAGAAGTACGCACACCCAGAGATGTGGCGCCTGACTTGAGGGAAGGGGTTAACATACACCAGGGGGTTCAGGTTTATGAGGGAGCTCCAGTGGTGTGCAGTGTCCCTGACGAAGCTTGGGGAACTGACACAGGGGATCATATTCCTAGTGGTGGGAGGGACACTCTACTGACTCTAGATGAGAGGTGCAGGGAGAGGGGTTCCCTCATGGTAGAAGTCCTGGTGTGTGAGTGTGGAGACCGCCCAGAAGAGTGTGGTTTGAGTGACAGAGACAGTCAGACACTGTCTTGCCAATCTCAGGAGAGTGGTGTGGGGTACTTGTGTGAGGCACTGGATGGTGAGGCAAATGGTAGCTTGGTTAACAACTGTGGGGGGCTGTGTGATTCATTTGTTGGAGAGCATATTTTATGTCCCTGTTTTCCAAAGCTATGCCAACACCCGGTGGAGTGTGAGATCTCTGATTCCAGGGAGCTTGCGCTGGAGGTAGACCTTTTGGTGGATTCCAGAGGGTCTGAAGAGGCATTTGGGAGTGATCCTAAAAGGAGTGGCTCAGGTATCTTCCAGACCTGTGTGGTGGAAGAGGTTTAGAGTAGCCCAGGTAGGTCCCGGTGTAGTGGGAGGGGTGTAGGGGCTCACGTCCTGTCTCAGCGGAGAAGGAGTGAGTGTGGGCTGTGTCCCAAGGTGCCCGAAACCCAGTCTCAGGGCCTAGAGGGTTCCCTAAGGGAACACCAGGTTGGGGGCCTAGACTGTTCTAGTAGGCCATTTGAGGTGGATCTCCTAGTGTCAGGAGAACCTGGAGCGTCTGTAAATGGAGCTCCAGCGGTTCTGGTGTCTGGCAGTGCCGCTCCTAAGTGGAGGGTGCAGAAGTCCAGATTGAGGGTGAGAGGGGGATGTGCTCCCCAGTGGGTCAGGGGCCAGCCAGAAGGGCTGAGCCTCGTAGGAGTGACCATGGTGACACCACTTCTGTCCTGGGGGATCTTCACACACTGTCAGATGGACAGGGGTCAGGAGATCTGCACTAGGCAGACTGTCATGCAACACATAAGGTATGTGTTACCCTCAGGGGGAAGCTGTGTGCACCCCCGGAAGTCCTGGTGTGCCAGGCAAGTGTTCAACCGCAGGGTTTAGTCCCTGGGTTGGGAGGCCAGGTTCAGGTTCTGCCTGACCTGGAGGGAAGGACATCTGCAAACAGTGTCCTGATCGGTTTGTCTTCTAGGGGTACCCCTCCCGGTGGGGGGGGCTGCAGAACTCTGGAAGGGGGTGCAGAGGGAGGGAGTCCTCGCCCCTGACCCTGGTTCAACCTGAGGGTTTAGATCCTAGGTTGGGAGACCAGTTGCAGGAGAGAGGTCTTGAACTGGTGGGAGAGTTGTGTTCTGAGGGTGCGGACCCTGGGCTGGTGGGCCAGTGTCAGGATGCCATACCTGACTTGGCAGGAGGGAAAGTGGAGAAAAGGTGCCAGACACCTGGGGCTACTGCCCCCCACTTTCTGACGCCACAGAGGTTAGAGAGGCCTGAAAGGCATGAGGCCTGGCTCTCATCACTGACAGCTGTCAGTGGCCACGGTGGCTGGTTGTCCTGGTGGACAGAGTAACCCCTGGGAGGGGGGCTGCAGTCACACCCTGGGGGTGGACTGGGCCACACCGCTGTGTTGGCCAGGTGGGTACTGTCTACCAGTGCGGACACATCTGTGAGCAAAGTAACCTTAGGCGCTGCACAGATGGGCTCCCCAGGTGAGGAAAAGGGTCCCCCATGGGCTAGCCTAGTGGGCCCTGAGAGTATAGAGAGAGAGATCCAACTGGGTTCAGGAAGGCGTAGAACAGGAATAGACCCCTGCTGTACAGGCCAGGTTCCGTATTCTATCGCCCCAAGCAGGGAATCCCATCGAGGTATCGATTGGTCTACCCTGGCTTTAGGCTGGAAGAGGGTTGTGTTGGAAATGGCCCTTTTTGCAGGGTTATCCCCAAACTTTTTGCTTCTTCCTCCTACTTTTTCCTGACCTGTGGTTGTTGGCGTTAGGACTCTGGGCACTTTACCACTACTGATCAGTGCTAAAGTGCATATGCTCTCTGTGTAAATTGTTATTGTGATTGATTATCCATGATTGGTATATTTGATTTACTGGTAGGACCCTAGTAAAGTGCACTAAGTGTGCCAGGGCTGGTAAATCAAATGCTACTAGTGGGCTTGCAGCACTGATTGTGCCACCCACATGAGTAGCCCTGAAAAGTTGTCTCAGGCCTGCCACCGCAGTGCCTGCGCGCTGTTTGTTAACTGCCATTTTGACCTGGCCAGTGTACCCACTTGCCAGGCCTTACCCTTCCCTTTTCTTACACATAGGATACCCCTATGGTAGGCCCAAGGTACCCCCCTGGGCAGGGTGCAGTGTATGGGAAAGGTAGGACATGTACTGGTGTGTGTAACATGTCCTGATAGTGAAATATTGCCAATTTCGTTTTTCACTATTGAAAGGCTATCTTGCCCATAGGACAGAATGGGAAATGCCCTGTAAACATTTTTACAAGCATATCTTCCCATAGGAGTAAGATAGAAAATTGGAGTCTGAAGTCCCAGGCACAAAAGGACTTCACCCCCAGCTCCCTGAACTTCCTTGCTGGGAGTTCCAGTCTGCCAGGAGGGCCTGTAACTGTGTGTGAGGCCTTTTTGCTGGTGGGAGCTGGAAGTGCGACGCAACGAGAGAGAAGCGTGACGCCGCCGCAGCAGCCGCTGTCGCATCATCGAGGAAGCGTGTCGCCGCTGCTGCTGTTCGCCGCAACACCGGAGAAGCGTGCCGCCGCCACAGAGGGTGCCGTCGCATCACTGGAGAAGCGTGTGGCAGGGTCGTCGCATCGCGGAGGAAGAGCGCCGCCGCTGATCGCCGCCGCAACACCGGAGAAGCGTGTCGCCATCACCGAGGGTGTCGTCGCATCACTGGGGACGCGTGTCGCAGGGCCTGTCGCGGCTCAGAAAATCACCGAGTTCGCCGCACGGCCGTTAGGCGTGCACGCATCACCTCCATGTTGTCGCATCGCAACAAAGACGCCATTTTGTCGCATCACACCGAATCGTCGCAACGCATCGAGGCGCCATCTTGTCGCATCGTAACCGGAGTGCAGGAAGAATCGACGCATCGCCTTCTCTGCGACTCTTTTGTTTGTTTTGCGTTACGCATCCCAGGTACTTTGAGACTAGAGTGTTGCATTCATCATCTACAAGTTTATTTTTGCAACAACCCTTTTTAAAGACATTTTGCTGAGTTTCTGTATGTTGGATTTTTGTCGTTTTGGTCTAGTTTAGTTTAGATAAAGAGATTTTATTTTTCTAAACTGGTGTGGTGTCCATTTGTGGTGTTTTCACTGTGTTACTGTGAGTGTTGGTACAAATACTTTACACATTGCCTTTGGGATAAGCCTGTCTGCTCGTGCCAAGCTACCAAGGGGGTGAGCAGGGTTTATCTAAAGTATGTATCCCCCTTACCCTGACTAGAAGCAAGGGTCCCTATTTGGTCAAAGGTACCTACCTCTGCCAACTAGAGACCCCCAGTTCTAACAGTTATGAATTAGAACATTGTCCGGTTTGTTTTTGATTGACTTTGATCAGGAAAAAATTTGTGCTGATGCTAGCTATGTAAGGGAGTACAATCGGTTAAGGAGTTTATTTGCTCCTCGTTTAAGCCAGCACCCAGTTTATGAGAAACGAGTAATCTGTCCAAAGCGAAAGATAACAAAACAGACTATACATGATGAACAAAAGGCGGTATAGAAGGAAAATTCCAAGAATCAAAGAAGAGGAAACTACTAATTGATGAAAAAATTGTAGGTTTCCAATTCGACAACATTAAGGGGTCAACTGCTATGCAAACGTTGCTGTCAATTTACTATTCCATTTGCCAGGTTTTGTTACCAAAATCGAACAAAAAAGAGATAAGACAATTTCTAAAGGACTCCATGGTTTGCTGCACCATTTGCAGAGTGACAGAACTAGAATACATTCTGTTTCAGGATTACGACATCTTATAGATATGTCTGCTGGATCAGTAGTATTTGCTCTCAATTTTCAAAAAGATGCACAAGAATTTGCTATGGTGATGCTAGGACTATTGGAGGAAGAAGAAGTAAATATTAAAAATGTATTTGGAGTAAGTTATGAATGGGAGCATAATTGCGAAGATTGTCAATTCGCCTCCACTACTGTAATAAATTCAGAACGATTCCTGTACTTGACATTATAAGATTTTAAAACTGTGCCTTTTCAGCCATTTACCAAAAACTGCCAACCAAAATATGACTTGCCCAAACTGTAGATCAGACCTTATGTCTACATTGTTTCTACAAAGAACAGGAAAATGGATTATAATAATATTACAACGATGCAGAGCAGGTGGTTCAAAACTGGATACTGAAATAACAAACTTTGTAGCTGGACAAATATCAATTTCAGGAAGGACTTTTACTACTGTGGCAATCATCCTTCGTGAAGGTGTAAATGCAATGTCTGGACACTAGACGGTCTATTTAAGACCCCAATCTGGATGGGCTGAATGCAATGACAATAATCCAAAATCAAAAGCAAGACTACTTAGGAGAGTACCAAACTCATATCCCTTATTTCTTCAACCAAAGTTCTTGGGATTATTTGTAGATATAAAACTGTTGTATGGTATTTTTTATTATATGATTTAAGATTTATTAGACAATTTTTGGCCTATTGGGGGTAATGATTTCAGAATATTTTTGGAAATGCAACAGTGTTTTTATGCTCAAGAAAGGAGTTTATATAACCACTAAACACTACGTGGCCGATTCACAGAACTAATCTGAGATAAAATCCTAAACTTACTACTTTTGGTACTCACAGAAGGCATTTAGTAGTAGTAAAGTTAGGACTCCTAACTTTACTACTACTAAACTGAGACAAAAACACTACGGGGCTGATTCACAGAACTAATCTGAGATAAAATCCTAAACTTACTACTTTTGGTACTCACAGAAGGCATTTAGTAGTAGTAAAGTTAGGAATCCTAACTTTACTACTACTAAATGCCTTTTGTGAATACCGAAAGTCGTAAAGTTAGGATTTTGTCTCAGTTTAGTAGTAGTAAAGTTAGGAGTCCTAACTTTACTACTACTAAATGCCTTCACTGAATACCAAAAGTAGTAAGTTTAGGATTTTATCTCAGATTAGTTCTGTGAATCAGCCCCTACATTCTCTTATTACAGTTAAATACTAATTGGATATAGTGCAATAACAGCAGCCTTATGTTACCACCTAAAACTATCTTCAAAAATAAAAAATAAACTTTTGTTTCTCCAACAAGAATTTCTAAATCCTACTGTGTGATATTTTGTCTATGTGGATCATCACCATTTTCCATAATACTTTACCTAGAAGAAAGGATGTTTTGAAAAGGATCTAAAAAATTGAGAACTGTTTCACGATTATATGTCATAATGTACTTGATATAACAATATAAGGAACAGTGAAAACCTACATTTCTTGAGATTAGTATAGTAACTTTAGAAAAAGCCAATAATTTGTGAATTGTAGTGAGTGTCATGCATAGCATTATTTATTTATAAAAATGTACTATGCAGCATTGTTTTTTTTTTTAAATCCATTGGTTGTTTTTTTCCCCACTGTTCTCTGATGATCTTTCAAACTGACCATTGTTTATGGTGAGCAACTATGAAAGCTGAGAACAGTAAAAAGTTAGAAAAAAGGTTTTTGCTATGCTGTATTAAACTGTTAAGGTATAAGTAATGTATGTTGGTATCATTTTGTAATCTTCAAGATCAAATACTAACATATTTTTCTTTGTTTTTTTTCCCAGAGTTGATGGAGTTCAGTGAGATTGTATGTGTCAAATCACTTTTAAATCATATACAGATTTATTACTCATAAGGAAACTAATGTACCCATTCATTCACACATACAAGCCCTCATGCTCCCATTTAGACATCCATGCACACAACCAAGCACCCATTCACTCACTTATATATCTGCTTACACAGACAATTACTGACTGATGCAGTCAGTCATCCACTGTTTCTCTTACTCTTATACAAAAGGAACCACCCATTCTCCCACCCAAATAGACACTGATGTACCCATTCACCCACCCATACAAACACTGATTCACCTATTCCCTCATTCATACATACACTAATGCAGCCATGCATGCACTCATAAACCAATTCAGTTACCCATGCCAGCTCTAATACGCCATTTCAGTCAGCTATACAAGCACTATTACACTTATTTACTCCCTGATTCAATGATCCTTGCAGCATTCATGCACTCATTCAATAACCTATGCAATACTTATGCACTCAATGTAACATCCAAACAACACTCATGTACTCAAACGATCATCTATGTACCACTCATACACTCTTTCTACTATCCATATGCGTCTGATGCACTCATTTGATCATCCATGTAGTACTCATACACTCATTCATTCATTCATACCCCACTCATGCACTCATTCAAACATCCATGCTGTACTCATGCACTCATTCAATTATCCATACACTACTGATACACTTGTTTAATTATACATGCACCACTCATGCACTCATTCAATCACCCATGCATCACTCATACACTCATTTGATCATCCATATACCAACTCAGACTCTCATTCAATCATCCTTCATCACTCATGTCTTTATTCAGTTATCCATGCACCACTCATGCACTCATTCAATCACCCATGCACCACTCATACACTGATTGACTCATCCATGCAGCACTCAAGCACTCTTAGAAGCACTCATGCACCACTCACACACTCATTCAATCACCATACACCACTCATACACTTATTCAGTCATCCATTCACCATTCACAGGGTCATTCAATCATCCTACACCACTCGTGCCTTCATTCTATTATCTATGTACCAGTAATACATTTATTCAATCATGCATACACCACTCATCCACTCATCCAGTCATCCATGCACCATTAATGCATTTATTCAATCACCCGTGCACCACTCATACACTCGTTCCAACATCCGTGTTCCTCTCATTCAATCATCCATGCACCACTCATGCACTCATTCAGTCATCCATATACCACTTATACACTGATTGACTCACCCATGCACCCCTCAAGCAGTCATAGAAGCACTCATGCACCACTCATGCACTCATTAAATCACCATACACCACTCATATACTCATTCAATCATCCATACACCACTCACACTGTCATTCAATCCTCCTACACCACTTGTGCCTTCATTCAGTTATCCATGTACCACTCATGCATTTATTCAGCATGCATACACAAGTCATCCACTCATTCAGTCATCGATGCACCACTCATGCATTCATTCAATCACCTATATAACACTTATGCACTCACTCTAATATCCATGCACCACTCACACCCTCATCCAATCATGCATGCACCACTCATACACTCATTCAATCATCCATGCACCACTCATACACTCATTCAATCACCCATCCAAAACTCAGGCACTTATTCAGTCATTCATCCACCACTCATACACTTATTCTAACATCCATGCACCATTCATGCACTCATTCAATGATCCATATAGCACTGTTGCTCTCATCCATTTGTCCATGCACCATTCACGCAGTCATACTAACATCCATCCACCACTCATGCAATCAACCATGTACTACTCATACACTCATTCAATTATCCGTATACCAGTTATATACTCATTCAATCATCCATGCACCTCTCATGCACTCATTGTAACATCTATGCATCACTCAGGTACTCACTGGAGCACATAAGCACCACTCATGCACTCAGTCAAATGTCCATACACCACTCATACACTCATTCAATCATCCATGCACCACCCATGCATTCATCCAATCACCTGTGCCCCACTCATTCACTCATTCTATCATCCATGCACCACTCATGCACACATTCAATCATCCATGCATCACTCATGCACTCATTCAATCATCCATGCGTCCAATGCATCCAACGTATGCATTCATTTCATCATCTATACACCATTCATGCAATCATTCAATCATCCATGTACCACCACTCATGCAGTCATTCTAACATCCATGAACCACTCATGCACTCATTCTAACATCCATGCACCACTGATGCACTCATTCTATTATCCATGCACAATTTATGCACTCATGCAATCATCCATACACCTCTCATGCTCTCATTCTAACATTCATGCACAACTCATGCATTCATTCTAACATCCATACACCACTCATGCACTCATTCAAATATCCATTCACCACTCATGCAATCATCCATGCACCCCTTGTGTACTCATACTAACATCCATGCACATGTCATGTACTCATTCAATCATCCATATACCACTCAGACTCTGACTCAATCATCCTTCATCACTCATGTCTTTATTCACTTAATCATGCACCACTCATGCACTCATTCAGTCATCCATGGACCACTCATACACTGATTGACTCACCCATGCATCATAAAAGCACTCATGCACCACTCATGCACTCATTAAATCACCATAAACCTCTCATACGCTCATTTAGTCATGCATGCACAACTCACAGCGTCATTCAATCATCCTGCACCACTTGTGCCTTCATTCAGTTATATATGCACCACTCATGCATTTATTCAATCATGCATACACCACTCATCCAGTCATCTGTGTACCAGTAATGCATTCATTCAATCACCTGTGCACCACTTATGCACTCGTTCTAACATCCATGCACCACTTATGTACTCACTCATTCAGTCACCCATATACACTCTCATTCAATTATTCTTCATCACTCATGTCTTAGTTCAGATCCATGCACCACTCATACACTCATCAATCACCCATGCACCACTCATGCACTCATTCTAACATTCATGCACTACTCATGCACTCATTCTAATATCCATTCACTACTCATGCAATCATCCATGCACCACTTATGTACTCACACTAACATTAATGCACGTCATGCACTTATTCTAACATTCATGGTACAGATGTACGACCCTACCAATTTGCGAGTCGCAAATTGTGTCGTTTTGCGACTCGCAAATAGGAATGCACCACAGTGCTTCAGACACTGTTTGCGATTCCTAATGGGGTCGCAAATTGCCTGCCTCATTTATATTCATGAAGCAGGTATAATTTGTGACCACATGAGGAATGGCTAGCACTCCCAGGGATGGTGGCTTGCTGGGGTCAGCAGACCACCATGTCTGTGACTGCTTTTTAAATAAAGCAGATTTTTTTAAATGCAGCCATTTTTCTTAAAGGAAAATGAGATGCATTTAAAAAAGAAAAATGAAATGTTACTGTTGCATTTTTTAAGAGTAGACAGTGGTCAGTGGGACCACTGCCTGCTCTTAAAAATTATTTTCAATGCCAGTCACAAAGGGGAAGAGGTCCCCTGGGACCCCTTCACGTTTGCGAGTGGGTTACCACCCATTTGAAATGGGTGGTAAACTGCGAATGTTTTGCGGCCGCAAAACAATCTTACATTGAAGTGCGAGTTGCTATTAGGAAGGGATGCCCTTGGCACACCCCTTCCTACTAGTGAGTCGCAAACCCTATTTTGCAAGTCGGTAATAGGTTACCGACTCACAAAATAGGGTTTGTAAATAGGGCAGACCTACTTTGCAGTTGCAAACAGGCCAATTTCCTGTTTGTGAGTGCAACAAATGGGCGTACATCTGGCCCATACACCTCTCATGCACTCATTCTAACATCCATGCACCACTCATGCACTCATTCTAAAATCCATGCACCACTCATTCAAACATCCATCCACCACTAATTCACTCATTCTAACATCCATCCACCTCTTATGCACTCATTGTAACATCCTTGCACCACTCATTCACTCATGCAGTCATCTATGCACCAGTCATGCAGTCATTCAATCATGCATAAACCACTTACACACTCTTTCAATCATTCATGAATTTATTCAATCATGTATACACCACTCATCCTCTGTATTCAGTCATCCGTGCACAGTAATGCATTCATTGAATCACCTGTGCACCACTCATGCACTCGTTCTAACATCCATGCACCACTCATGCACTCACTCATTCAATAATCCATATAAACTCTGATTCAATCATTCTTCATCACTCATGTCTTAGTTCAGATCCATGCACCACTCATACACTCATCAATCATCCATGCACCGCTCATGCACTCATACTAACATTCATGCACGTCATGCACTTATTCAAACATTCATACATCTCTCATGCACTCATTCTAACATCCATGCACCATACATGCACTAATTCTAAAATCCATGCACCTCTCATGCACTCATTGTAGCATCCTTGCACCACTCGTTCACTCATGCAGTCATCTATGCACCAGTCATGCAGTCATTCAATCATGCATAAACCACCTATAAACTCTTTCAATCATCCATGCACCTCTTATGCATTCATTCTAACATCCATGCACCAGTCATGCACTCATTGTAACATATATGCACCATTGAGGGACTCATTCAATCACTGATACAACACATATATATCCATTTCGTATTCAATCGCGCAATCATTCACTCATGCAGCATACTTTAGCTTTTTTTAGCTGTAAATTATGGTTCTAAGTAGACATTTTTTTATGTGCTTTTTTATTATATTCAAACTTTTTTGGGGTATTTTTTTGTGCAACTGAAACAGCAGCAAGGGTTGCAAAAATAACATCAAGCACCACGCAAAAGCTGCAAAAAGTAGGTTTTTGAA
Source organism: Calotriton arnoldi (assembly GCA_963921515.1). NCBI lineage: Eukaryota > Metazoa > Chordata > Amphibia > Caudata > Salamandridae > Calotriton > Calotriton arnoldi. The sequence goes on along the minus strand of CAWUFW010017146.1, from coordinate 195,947 downwards.
AAAAAATTACAATTGTGGTGGCTTGCACAATCACGCATGGCTGCAATTGACTGCTCTCCAGCACTTTCTATTGTCCCACAATCAATACAGTACATTGCCATGCGACGAAACTCTACAGCAAGATCTCCAGAATTCCTCTGCACCTCTGGAGGGATTTTCTCACCAGGTACGGATGCTGCAGCCAATGGTGTAGATGTTGTTGCAGCTTCTCTTTCCTTCCTTGCTATCTTTAGGCACCTTCCATGATAAGTTTTGAAATGATATAACATGGAATTTGTTCTACAACTGTACTTTTTATTTGACCCTCTAGACAAGATTTTATCTCAAAGAGAGCACTTGACTAGTTTCGCAACAGTTTTGGACTCTCCTGACGGTACCGTGAAGAACTCCCACACAATACTGGATTTTTTTAGCAGGTCCTTCATCTTCAGAGTCTTCCTCCTGAATGTCCTGGTCCACTTCCTCCTCTGCTGCTGCTGTACCCATTTTCTAGAAGGAAAAATCTCAAAATGCAAGGTGGGCAGGTATAAACCACAGCCACCTCCTCTGAATCTCACTAGAACGAAAGGAAGCTTCAGGAAAATACATATGGGCGGGGTCTTCCTTTTAGGATAGTTGAAAAGTGTGTTATCCAATCATATAACTTTATGTCCTGGTCACGTGACCTTCAGGACGATCGAAGTCTTCACGGTTACTGGATATGCCAATAAAAAGTATTTTTTACTACAATAACTTATTCAGTTTTAAGATTATCTTAATAAACAGCTGTTCTCTATCATATCATACGATATGTGTAAATATGTGCTTTAGACTTTGTAGAAACCACGCGGTCTTTGCGACTAGTGATGTCATCGCGACTTCCGGCGGTGCTGCAATAACTGGAAATACATTTCAAACGTGGTTTTCTAAAGAAATAAATACAAAAACTCAAGTTAAAAGATGATACTAGTAAACCCCTACTCCCAAACATTGTCTACACTATAGGCATATATGAGTTTTAGACTTTGTAAAAACCACATGGTCTTCACGACTAGCAACGTCATTGCGATTTCCACCGGCGCCGCGATGATGTAAAATACATTTCAAAAGTTGTTTTCTGAAGAAATTAATACAAAAACTGAAGAAAAAGATGATACTAGTAAACTCCTATGCTCAAACATTCTCTGCACTGTATGTGCATGTTTGCTTTAGACTTTGCGACAACTGGCAATGCCACGAACAGAAAAAATAGATATAAAAATGGTGTTCTTTATAAAGAAATTGAAACAGAGATTTTCAAACAAAATGGCAGTAAATTGTTTCCCTAAATAATCTTCACACCATGTGGATATATGTGTTTTACTCTTTATAAAGGACAAATTACTTTCCTCATGGCATTACTTCTGAATTTGCAACATTGTAATGATGGCAAAATCTATTTTTTTAAATGCAGTTCTAAAAATACTAACACAAATTAAAACCACCATGAAACTTATGTACAAAAATATTTGGTTTGTTATAAACCTCAAACATATAATATGCAATTACGGAATACAGTTACAAAAATCTTAGGGAAATTTTGGAAAACAATTAAGTGTCTAGGATGATATAGTTACAAAGCACAATTTAAAAACATTTAAAAATCACTGGAAAATTAAAAAATTATAGGGGTGTTTTAGTTGGAAATCAGAATTTTAAATAACCTTAGAAATTCACTGAAAAATCCAATAGGTTTTAGGGCTCTTATACTAAAAAATTAGCATTAAAAAACATCAGAAATTAACTAAAAAAAAAAGTTTACTGGTGCGTTATAGTTAGGAAATAAAATTTGAAAAAGCTTAGAAATTCAATGAAAAAACCCAAGGTTACAGGGACATTATAGTTAGGAAATAGAATTTTAAAAAACTCAGAAATCCACTGAAAAAAACAAAGGTTACAGGGAGTTATAGTTAGGCTGACATTTCACTCATACAAAAACAAAGAAAATCAGCAGTTATGTTTACCTGAGCTAACTATAACTTATGCCTCCGCAATGCACTGTTAATGACCTCACATATTTCATCACTCATGACTAAGGCTCCCTTTTTCAGTTTTTACTGATTTTTACAGATAAATACAGACAGAAAACATTTATTTCCTTGTCTGTATTTATTTTTATATGTGGATAAAAACGGAATTTGGGTTGCTTTTTGAGTAATTCTCAATACTCTCTACCATGACTGCCAGGCCAATAGCTGTGTGAATTGATAGGTAAGGGTGTTAAAACAAGAAATGAAGTTTAGTAAAGAGGCTTAAATAGCAGGAGACATGCACATGGTTAATAATTAAATTTGCATAGTCTCATATAAGGGCATTGATTTGTGTTCTGCAGATCTTCATATCACTGAAACCCGGCAGGCATTCAAGCATGAGTGCTTATTTATTTGTTAAATAAATGTGGAAATATACCAGTTTAAGCTTAATTTTTTTCACAAAACCCAAAATAAATATGGGTAAATACAGATAAAATTAGCAAAATATAAATATGGATAAATACAGATGGAAATGTCAAAAAAGTAAATACCATAAAACCGGGAGCCCTACTCATGACATGGTCAGTGACGTCACTGATGACATCCCGCATGAAATCTCAAATGACATCACAGATGACATCACTGATGAAAAGGAAAAGACAACAAAACAAACCTTCTTAAGCAATTCACCTAGAACATACAATTAAATTGCACAACAGATCAAACTCACTCTTACTTGTCCCTAAATAATAAAGGGGCAGATAGTGTGTCACACAGCCATATATAAGGACAACCAGGTTCCGTGATGCCATTGGATGTACTTGAACACTAATCCTCCCATCGACTCAACCATGTATACTGCTCCCTCACACTACCAATGTGTTCCATACTTTGTAGCTTCCCAGCTCCCATTGAGGTACACAAGCTCATTCTAGCATTAAAAACAACAGTATTTCCTAAAATGTGTTTCATATAAAAGCTAGGCAATGTTTTTAACCCAGAACAATTCAGAATGTTATGTACAAGCACATACAATTTTAGTACATATATTAGGCAAAATCAATTCTCCTGTGAGATTCTGTTCCATCCTTCATTAACCATTAACAGATACTTTTATTTATTCTGTATGTCATGAACCAAAGCACATCAGAAGAAACTGGGTAGATATGGTCATGGTCTTTTAAAATTATTTTTATTGAAGAAATGTTAAATATATAGAGGCTACTAAAATATAAAACACCATAGAGACAACGAGATGATCATATATATATAATTTCATTAGATATAACAATATTCAGATTCACATAGTAAGAGGAAGAAAGGATGAACATGATACTAGTATAGAAAGACAGTCTGTATGAGAATCCATATAACAAAGGAGAATAAGAACAGTATAAAGGGGAGGGAAGACAAAGAAGAATAGAAAGGTGTAGTAGAAATAGAGGGTATAGGAGTTAGGTATGAGGCTGTCAGTATGTATCAGTAAATTGATCGATTTCAGCCAGAGGCATGAGGAAAAGGCAATTGACAAGCTCAAAACTGATCTAAACTACAAACAAATCCTAAACATTTTGGGGTCAACAAACTACCTTATATAAGAGTTTAGTTTAGTTTATTAGTTAATTGTGTGGTTACTTAAAACCGTTGAAATAAAACAACATGTTTAAATACATGGTACATTTGTCTCATAGAAAACAGATAAAAATAGATGTTATATAATGAGTTAAAAACACACATTTACAGTTTTAAATGTCATTGAGTTAATCTGTTTCCTCCATTTGTGTCTGAGCACCCAGGAGTGGTTGGTGTTGATCATCACTGGTACAAGTTTTGAGTGATTTTGTTTATGTAATAAAGTGCAAGTGCGAAAAGTGCAGTTGATGTCACCCTCTTGTAAACTGGAGTAGAAAGGCATGCTTCCGCTAATGGGGTACTTGTGCCTCTCCACCAGTTCTGGTTGAGCCCTAACTTATGAGTGGCGATGTATAAATAAAGTGCAGGTGCAAAAGGTGCAGCTGATGTTATCCTCTAGTGATCAAGATAGAAGAAAGTTGATTCTGCTGGTGGAGTGCTTGTACCTCCACAGGCCTGGGGGAATGCTCTGGAGCAAGCTTTTTTCTGCCTCAGCAGGAATTTAGGGGCTGATTACGATGGCAGACGGACTTCAGTCCGTCCGCCATCGTTTCGTATTTGGGACCACCTGCCTACAAGGCGACGGTTCCACAGGGCAAATTAAGATGTGACCGCCACCGTGGCGGTCGCATTGTCCATGTTTTGTATTGCGGCGGGTGCTGCGCTCAGCTGGACTCACCGCAAGACAAAACAGATACTCTACACGTATCCCTGCACTACGTGGCTGGCACCATGCAGTGCCTACCACATGGTGTAGGGATATGTAGGGGGGGCCCTATGTCCCTGGCCCAGAGGTTTAGAGAGGCCCGCTACAGGCCCCAAAATCCGTTTCCGTCTGCTGTTTTGCTGCGGTTTGACTGCTGCAGAACGACCGGCAGAAAGGGATATTGTAATCCCTACGGTGGTGCCTGACAGGCACCGCTGCCATTCTGGGACTACAGGGAGGTCTGACAGGTGGTCGCCTAAAGACCGCCTGTCAGGACCATGGGGGTTGGTGTTTCCGACCGCCACACTTCCAAATGCCATAAGAAAAACGGCGGAGGGAGATCCCTGGTGAGATGGCTGAGGGACCGCCACGGACAGCCTGTCGGTGGCTGTCCGTCAGCCATCGTAATCCAGCCCTTAGTTCAACTGAGAGTTTGCTGGATCCAAGCGGGCCAGCACTGCCTGCCTTCTCATGTGAGTCACTCTTTGGTTAAAAGGTATTTTCAAAATTGTATCCTTTCACCCTATGTCACTTCACAGGAGCAAATTAAGTAGAGTAAGTCTTCCTTCTCAACCCTGCATAGACGACAGGTGTCAGGAAGGCGTTCTCGTGACCAGGGAGGGAGGTGGACTTTGGGAAGTAACAGGCCCAGTCAATATTTTAAGGACTGCTCTTTGACAGCAGCTGGATATCTAGTGTTAAAATATTTTTGTGGTCAAGGTTTTTATACTTATTTATTGTCATTCATCCATGCGCTCCTTCTGATAGTGAGGCCTTATCCACGATGATGGAACTGATTTTTAAGACCTTCCAGATCATCTGCTCGAATACCTGATGGCTGGTGGAGATGGCCCGGAGTTGTGTCAGCTCTGTGCTTTCCAGTGATTCCTGTGGATAGGCCCTTGCCGGGGACAAGTCCCAGTCCTGAAACTCCTTCCATAGCAAGTGATTCAGTGTATTTGCCTCTGCTTTCCTGATCTTATTCCAGCATAGTTGGTAAGCCCTGTGCCTAGTCAATGACTCTTTAAGCAAACCCAAATCCTAGGCAAATCTACGCCGATGGAGTGAGGCATGGGAGTAAAAGGATAATTCGTTAAGCAAGTACCATTACATTGTTCAGGATCTTGGCATCCTGGCCTCTTAGCAGTTCACTCCCAAATGAGATTATCGGTATGAGTTTTGCTTGTACTGCTTCGAGAAGGGACATAAGGGAAGGCCCGGGCAGTTAGGTGTTACGGCCATCACCATCCCTCTCCTTGGTATCGCCTCCATCTGGGCAAAGCAGCCTCTCATATCGATGATGACCCCTAGATATTTATTGTCATCTATACTTTCTAACCGGGTGCTTCCCCAGAACCATGAGTTTGTTTGTGCTTTCTTGTTGTTGTACACCATGCTCTTAGTTTTGCCAAGATTGATGGTCAGGCTGTTGGTCACGGAGTAGTCCTTTGTGGTGTCTAGCACCTGAGTGTGGCTGACCAGAACCACATCATCTGCGTAGAGGAAGCTGGATATTGCCATGCCCCCTAATTTTGGAGCATGGTAGTTGCAGGATTGTAGTTGCTCCATCAGGTCTGCCAAGAAGAGGTTGAAGAGCATCAGTGCCAGGACGCACCCCTGCTTTAGGCCATGCTTAGTTGGAATTTTCCTTGAGAGATGCATTCCATCACCTAGCTTAACTCGCACCCATGTGTTATTATGGAGCATGATTCGTATTTTCAGCAGGCTTTGGGGGTTTTCCCAGTTTGATAACTTACCACAGCTTTTCCCGGTCAACATTATCAAAGGCCGCTTTGAAATCAACGAAAAAGAAAGATAGTGATGTTTTAGTGCCTCAGGCGGCATCCATAAGGAGTGAAATTCCCAGTATATTTGTTGTGCCTGACGATTTTGAAAATCCAGTCTGATTAAATGTAATGATGGTGTTGCTGGAGGCCCATGATGATAGATCTTCGAGCAGGGTCCCGGCATAATACTTTGCCTCGTTATGAATCAGGACAATTAGGCGATAGTTGCCTGAAGATGATCTGTCACCACCCTTAAAGATTAGTGATATAACCCAGCCTTGCCATGAGGCAGGCAGGGTGCCCGTGTTCCTGATCTGTGTAAATACTGGTACTAGGGTTTCTGCCCAAAGAACTGGATGATGTTTAAATACTTCCAGGGGAATCCCACTGGGGCCTGGTGTTCCTTCTCTCCGCCCTTTAGCTATCTGCCTTCTGATTTTGCCAGTGTCCACAACATTGGGCTCTTCAGTTGGTAATGGGGCTGTGATTTCCTCAAGGACCTGTTGGGGGCTGTCTGACTTTGGATGGTTGAAGTGTTATTTTAAGAAATGTGCCCAGATGACTTTGGGGATGTTGATATCAATGCCTCCATGGTTCGGGCGGAGGAGATGGTTGACAGAAGCCCAAAATCTGGTGCTGTTGTTACATTTTAAGTCCGTGTGCAGCTTGGCCCAAAGGTCAACATCCTTTTCTCTTTTACTAGCCCATTTCAGTGTTATTATCTGAGTTCTGTGTTGTTTTAAAGCTGCCAGGGTGGTCAGGTCACAAGATCTTTTCTGTAGAATTCACAACATGTTGTTTGCTGTGTTTTTAAGCTGCCTGATTCCTTGAGTTCTGCTCATTCTCTTCACAAGGATGTTACTAGAGGTTTTAGGCTTGGTCCCTTTTGCGTACATTTGACGGAAGCATTGCTGTGAGACACTTCCACGTTGATACTGCGTGGCCGTTTGTGCCCCTAAATTCCTGAAATATATCCACTGCAGCTGATTCAAACAAGCATATCCAGGGTGGACTTAATGCGTTTGTAGTTTATAGTGTAGGTTATGTCCATTGTCTCCCCAATGTGAATTGGAATGGTTAGTTTTGAAGAGAAGGATGCCTACTGCAGGAGGTGGTCGCTACCGGATCTATCTGTAATTTGGTATGTGTCTACATAATGAAATTGTGGAAGAGTCACAAAGGTGTGGTTCAAGCTTGTGCTGGTTCTGTTGGAATGGTATGTGGCAGCCGGTGGTGTATCTTCTGTGAATCTACCACTCAGCACACTGAAGCACAGCTGTTCGAGGTCATCCAGCAGGTGACTTCCGATTTTTGTTTGGGACCCAAATGTGTTTTCATCTTACATGGGTATCTCCCAGAGTATGGTTTGGGCTGCAGCAATGTCGCTGGTGTAGGTACCTAGCAGGTGCAGATTAAAATCCACAGAGATGACAAGGTGTATGGAGATGTTCTCTTCCGTGACCCTCATTTATTCCTGCACTAGTTTGCTGCAGTCCATTGACTTGCTCCTTGGGTGGACGTAGGTGTTGATAAAGACTACGTCAACTGCTGTGTTATTGATTGGTATGGTGCATTTTGTTGCGCTCATACCGGGAGTTTTGACGTCCAAGGCCTTTTCAGAAGCTATGCTTGCTACTGAGATGTAGGTTGCTAGGCCGTTCGAGAGATGTTTATATTTCACCCGTTTCACAGTTGCGGTAGAGAAGTTTGTGTAGCCTTGACTGTGGATAGGTTTGGCCAACCAGGTCTCCTGCAAGAGGATGACTTCGAATGACTTCATATAGTTGCAAAGGTCCGGATCAGTCAACTTTGTGTGAGACCGCTTATATTCCAGAAGCACATACAAGGTAGCCCGGTGTTAGCTTCGTCTTGTGGCTCCTGGACCGAGAGCGGTCACGTTGCAGCGGGGGAGCAGTTTATTGTTCTCATAATGCCCATTGCATTGTCATTTGATTGCTCAGTTTCAGGACGTCCTGCTCTCCAGTAATTTCTGGTTGCTGATGCTTCCCTGGGTGAAGAGCCCCTTGCGCATTTTAGCACAGAGGTGGTTCCCTTCTGTGCCTGGGGTGGCCCTCTTACATGGTCAGGAAGGAGGAGGGGCTATCCTGGCTCATAACGTGGGGTGATTTTTATTTCCCACCTTTTGAGCATTCAAACTGAATTGCTACCAGATCCTTTGAGCTCATGTCACATAGAGCTGGGATTTCTGATGGTTGAGTGATGGAACCACGCATGCGTTTACCACGCATGCCTGTTCCACGCAGTCTGTACATTGCAAGTCTTAACCACGAATATGCCTTTACTACGCATGCCTTTACAACGATTTATGCGTTGTCAAAGCATGTATGTAAAACACATTTCTGTGGTTAAGACTTGACACCCCGACCTCTGCCCCCACCCTGAGTCCAAGAACTACCCACCTCCCTCCTGAAAACCAACACCCTCCCCCCAAGTCCTAAAAACTGCCCTGCCTCCAGTCCTAAATACTACCCCGCCCTCCCCTAAGCCCTAAAAAGTACCCTGACCCGCCCTGACCCTTAAAAACTACCCCTGAAAACTACCCCAAACCCCCTGAAAACTACCATGAACCACCCCAGCCCTCAAAACTACCCCAAACCCCCGCCCACCCCTAAAAACTACCATGAACGCCCACCACCCCTGAAAACTACCACAAACCCACCACCCTCCAACCCTGAAAACTACCACGAACCCCCCACCCCGCCTCCAGTCCTAAATACTACCCACCGTCCCCTAAGCCCTAGAAATGAACCGTACCCTAGAAACTACCCCTGAAAACTACCCCAAACCCCCCTGAAAACTACCATGAACCCCCAGCCCCTGAAAACTACCCGAACCCTTACCCCTGAAAACTACCAGGAACCCCCTCCCACCCCTCAAAACTACCCTGAAACCCCACCCACCCCTAAAAACTACCACGAACACCCACCATCCCTGAAAGCTACCCCAAACCCCCATCACTGTAAACTACCTCGAGACCCCCCACCCCTGAAAACTACCCTGAACCCCCACCCCTAAAAACTACCCCAAGCCCCCACCACCCCTGAAAACTACTGCGAACACCCACCACCCCTAAAAACTACCCTGAACCCCCACCACCCCTTAAAACCACCCTGAACCCCCACCACCCCTAAAAACTACTCCGAACCCCACCACCAGTAACAACTACCCTGAACCCCCACCACACCTGAAAACTACCCCAAACCCCTACCACCTCTCAAAATTACCACAAACTCCCACCCCTGAAAACTACCACAAATCCCCCCGGACCCGGCCCCAGCCCCACTTACCTGTCCGTGTCCGCTTCCCGATGCTCCTCTTCCAAGTCCCCGGCCATTCCAAACACACAAGTGCATCTGCCTTAACCATGCATATGCGTAGTTAAGGAAAATTTGTTGTTTCTGGCAAGCGTGGTTATGCTTGCGGGCTTCCGGAACTCGTGGTTCTGGCTGCGTAGTTCTGGATGTTTCCCATTTCTGATAGCAGTCGGAGAATGTTGTCCCTGTTTAGGACATCATGGTTCCCTCTGGAGGCATATTCCAGGATGAAGCTAGCACTGTGGTGTTGTCTCTGTGGTACCCGGCGGGTCGCGGGTGATGCTCATTTTCCCTAAGTGCTTGGTTTAGAGTCAGTGTGGTCTCTTGTGGATTTACGCCGGGTGCTGTGATTTCAGAGACACTCCTTAGTACGTTGCTTTGGTTAATACAAGTGTTGGGTGGAGTTTCGTGACCTGTGTTTGTCGCTGGGTTCAGCTCAGCACCCATGTGCTGCAGCCGATCGGTCCTTGTCATGGCAGTGTTTGTGGGGACCATCTCAGTTGTGGAACTTCTTAAGCTTGTTTGGCTGTTTGATTTAGAGTCTGTAGGCCATCTAGCGGCAGGTGAGGTGGGATATCAACAACCAATCTACTTAATGGTTCTCCTTTTGCACTTGAGTGGCTGGTTGTCACAAAGGATTGACCGGGCAGTGAGCCCAGCATGTTTTCAGCTGGGAGCCTGGTGCTTGTGGCGGCTGACTGTTTGTCCGCCCTTTGTGGGTTTGTTGGAATAAGAGTCTTATCTTCTTCCAGCCAGCTCTTCCTCTTGCTTTTCCTCCTGGGAGGCTTGGTGATCTGTTCCAATTGGTCTTGCTGTTAAGTTGAAGATGGGGTATACTCTCTATTGGTCAGCCATTTTTTTACTCCATCCCTTTCTCTTTTGTGTCTGTCTGTGTTTGGCATTGTTTCTTGTGCTCCCAGCCTTGTATGGGACAGTCTGAGTGGCTGCTGTGCTTGCCGTTGGGTCTTATGTTGTATCATGCAGAGTTGTGCTGGGTTCGCCCCTCCCTATGTTTGATTTCTCACTTTTTGAGGCCCCTGCATTCTCTGATATCACTGCTGACAATTTGGCTGTATTTACACTCCCTGTAGCGGTCAGCTGAAGGCTTATGTGGTCCCTGTGGGTGGTTAAGTTATGGTCTGAGGGCAGTGGCCGCTCCTCGAGGGAGTGCTGCGGGGCGGTGGGGCGGGTCAGGGGAGGGGCTGGGTGGGGGTTAGTAAACTCCGGCATACGGCCGAACGGAGTTAAGTATATAAATTAATTAATAAAACGAATTACATTGCGCGCGCTGCATCGCCAAATGGCGATGCAGCGCGCGCAATGTTTGACATTCCGTAGTTTGACACTAAACCACATAATACAACTCAACAACACAATTACACAACACATACATCCAATCCACACCACACGCTTCCACATCATGCCACAAAATTCAACAGCACACCACATAATTAAACTCCACTACATACCACACCATAACACGCAATGCCATGCCACATAATTCCACTCAACATATTTTCACTCAATGCCACACTGTTCCATGCCACACTATTCAACGCCACACAAATCCATTCCACACCATATAATTCCCCACCAAACCACATAATTCCACAACACAGTTCCACTACACACCAGACATATACAAATCACAACATAAAATTCAACATCATACCACAAAATTCAAGAGCACATCACAGAATTGAACTCCACTACATAACAGTCCACAATACAAAATGCAATTCCATATAATTACACTCCATGACACATAATCCAACTCCACATAATTCCAATACACTCAATACCACATAATTACTATCCACATAATACCACTGCACACCATGCCACATAATTACACTACACAAATCAACTCCACAACACAAAATTCCACGCCACACAATGCCACGACTAACAATTCCAATCCAACCCACAGAATTCCAATACACGCCACATACGTCCACTTCACTCCATAGCACACAGATAAGAGACATTTACAATGCCAATAGCTCTAACTCTTTCTTTTTTAACACACAAATCTGGAGCTTAGCTCCTACCTATTTGGTTTTTTTTCATCACCAATAAGGCAAAGCTATCCACACAGTTCCACGCCACATAATTCAACTCCACACATTTCTAATTCAGGCCACACAATCTGACACCAAACCACAAAATATAACTCAACAACGTATACATCCAATCCACACAACACACTTCCACATCATGCCACAAAATTCAACAGCATATCACATAATTAAACTCCACTACATAACACTCCACAATACAAAATACAATCCCATATAATTACACTTCATGACACATAATCCCACTCCACATAATTCCAATACACTCAAACACAACATTACTATCCACATAATACCGCTGCACACCATGCCACATAATTACACTACACAAATCCACTCCACACCACAAAATTCCATGCCACACAATGCCACAACTAACAATTCCACTCAAACCCACATCATTCCAATACACACCACATGCATCCACTTCACCCCATAACACATAGATAAGATATATTTACATTTACAATGCCAATAGCTCTAACTCTTTCTTTTTTTAACACATGTAGGAAAGTAGGATCTGCTTCTTATGGTTACCCCCACTTTTTGCTTGATGTTACACTGTTTCTGACTAGTCTGACTGGTATCATGCTAATCAGGACCCCAGTCTATCTGCTTTCTCCCTAACATGTTATGTCATGTACTTAGGTACACTCCAGATTGGATACTGGGATACACTTATCAGTCCCTAGTAAATGGTACACATGTACCCAGGGCATAGGTACCCCAGAGCCCTCCCATGGGCTGAAGCATATATTATGCCACCCATGAGAGGCCATGCAAAATGGAACTACAGGCTTGCCATTGCAGCCTGTGTAAGATGGTGCATGCACCACTTACTTTAGATATAGGTTACTATATCTATAGGTCACTACACTTAAAACCTATAAGTCACCCCTATAGCAGGCCTTGACAATCCTGAAGGCAGGGTGCTGGGTTTTACGTGAGAGGGTGCCCATGCATGAGCAGGGCACCCCTGCAGCCTTCGGAGACCATTCTCCCTGGTGGTCGGATATGCAGCCAGACATATAGGTAGAGGTGCATTACATGATCGCGTAAAATGCTATCTCGAAAACGGCTGCAACAAACCATGTCGTGTTTGGTATCAAGCACCTTGGAATCATACCTCCACACCGCTAACCGGTGTGGGAGGTATGATTTCACCCTTCAGAAGCAAGCTTCGTGGGGTCCCTGGTCTTCCTGGTACCAGCCTTCTCAACCCGGACAGCACAAAATGGTTGCTGCCAACCAGAGACCCATTTCTGCCCTCCTGCTGCTGAGCCAAGCTTGAGCAGAGGAAGGCAGCACAATAGGCATCCTGTCACAGGGAGGTGTGACCACCTCCCAGACGGGATTTAATGTATTGGAGTTGGGTGGGTGCACTTCTAAAGTGCCTGAAAGTCTGCACGAGGGGCACATTTGGTGTCCCTGTGCATAGTCCAGTTCAAACCAGTCCTGGGAGCCGTTGGCTCCTGCTCTGGTGCAAAACTGGACAAAGGACATGGGAGTATCCTCCCCACTGTCCTGACCCTCCCCTAGGAGGGTCCCCTGAATCTGTCCAACCCTCTCCCGTGGGTACAAAAGGGCTTACCTGGCTGTAGGACCCTAGATTCGACGTGGGCAAGATTCTGATCAAGAAACCACTGACCTTTGACCGTATCGACACTCTAGACTTCGTTGGACTTCGACTGGGCCCGACTTCGTCTTCCTCTCTGTCCAAAGTATCGTCTGTGCCCCTGCACCATACAGGCTCCGTGCAGGACCTGTGGAGCATCAAGGACAACTGAAGTATCTCCCTTGGGGTGAAGGAGTCACTCCCCTGCATTTGCAGGCACCGTAACGCAACTGTCCAGTCTACTGATCCTGAGCTCCTGCAGACTCTGAAGGATCCAGCAACACAGGAGGTGGGTTCCTACATTCCTTGAGGTTGAGCTGTCCTCTCACTGAGTTTGAGTCCAGTATACCTTGTGGGGACCGCATAACCTGAACCCCTGTGCACAGCGTACTTTTGCAAGTGCATATGCTTGTTGATAGTCCTCAACTTTGTGCATTGGACTATCGGTAGCCCCAATCTCTGCACACATTTCCTATAAAGGACTTTGGCCTCCTCACACTCTGTGCCCTGCAAGCTATGACTGTGTGAAAACTGCTAGAGGTCCCCTCACGACTTCTGTGCCTTCGGCCTGTGGGTCCACTTGAGGGACAACACTGCTTTTCTTGGGCTCCCCTGGTTGCTCCAGGCCTGCCCTGACTCCCCTTGCTGTGGTGAGTCCTCTGGTCCTTGCTGGGCCAGACCGTAACCTTCTTTGACCTTCTTCGTGGGTTGCCACTGCCAAGGCTTGTTGGTGCTCCCGCTGGACACCGACCCCTCAGCACTCGACATCCTTCGTGGGACAGCTGGTATCCAGCTTCTGGTCATCCTCGACATCTCCTGGTCCATGCAGCTGTAGAGTCAAGGTCTCCTTCTTCACACCTGAAGCACCCGACATCAGTGGGAATTTGTCTACCGAGCCCCTGGTCACTCCTGAGTGACCCAGACTATGTCCCCGCTGCTTTCAGGTTCCTTCCATCAAGAATCCACCTGTGGGTTCCACCGGACACTTTTCTTCTTCCCAGCAGTGGCATTTCTTTGAAGACTCCCATTGAGAACGACGACGGTTTCCGACGCCACTTCAGCCCCATGCACCTGGCTTCCCTGGGATAGGTAACTCTAGTACTTTGGTATCCACGGGTGGGGCTGCTCTCCAACCTTCTATGTTCCAAAGGGTTTCCTCATATTCCACTAGGAAGGGTCATTAAACTTTAAAATTGTAACCACGACTCTCATTGAATTGTACGTAGCACGCGGTCGTGTTCTCACACTGCACCCGTCCTCCGTGGGGTCCCTACCTACTCACCTTGGGTGGTTCCTTGGGGTCCCGGCGATTCTACACCCTCTAGACACTGTCTTGACTCGAGTTGTGGTTCCTATACCACTATTTAAGTATATGGTTTGGTCTCCCCGGGAGCCCACTGTGTATTATTGCTACTTACGATTGTTTCTGTGCTACAGTATTGTGTGCTTTGTGTTTATCTGCGTGTAGCAGATACTGTAAGGTATTTAAAGTGTTATAATAATAAATACATATTTTTATAACTACTGTGTGGTTCTCCTTTCATTTAACCAATACAATAAGATTGCATTCTGTAAAGCAAGCTGCTTAACATTCCTTCAAGACTAAGCCTGAAGGCTGCTCTCCACACCTACCACTTGGATAGCTTTCTAAGGTTATGTTTGACCTCTTAAATCACCATAAGAGTTATTTGGACTGGTGCAAGGTACCCACTTTAATTTGTGGACATCATATACCAGGCCAACTTCTCACATTGGTGTGCAGCGGTTGGGATTCAAGCCTGCATTGTTTTACCAGATAAATCTTTGTATTGATTAACTGAAAACCACTAAGTACTAGGGGGCTTATTTACAAGGCCCTTGCACCACTTTTGCGTCATTTTTAACATGGGAAAAGTGACGCAAAAGTGGCGCAAGGGGCTTGTAAATCTGCCCCCAGGTACATATAATACTATCTTAGAATAAGTAGGTTCTACTGAACTTAGGGTTGGGTAAGTCAAGGGTTTAGCACATCCTTTCTCCAACCTCAGAGAGTTTAGTTCCCACCAGGTTAGGTAGGTGCAACACCTCACCACGCTTAGTATGTCTTCTCAAGGAGATGTCAGTGGCTCTCTGCCCTCTAGATACAGTGAGCTTTCATTCCAAGAATTGAAAGCCCTGTGTGCCTCTAGAAAGCTGAAGACATGAAGAAATGCCAACACTCAACGCCTCATAGAGGCCTTACTTCTTGATGACCTTAGGAAGACCCCTGGGTCAGATGAACAGGAGAAAGTGGGTAGGGCAGCCAATGAGGACAGGTCAGGAGGTGACATCTTTTATGACCTAGACTCAAACCCTGGCCAGGAGGAACAAGATGGTTCCCACCTGGACAACACAGATCTTCAGGGAGGTGATGAAGAAAGCCAAGATGGCCCCCTCTTCACCCCTCCTGGAAGAGTACAGAGCTTACCAAGGAGATCTAGATCTCCCTCTGCAGAATCACATCACTCAGGACAGTCTGTAGGGACCTCTGTATCTAGCAAGAGGGACCACTCTTTTGATAGGGAATACCAATTTCTTGAACTTGAGAAAGCTAGGCTTAGGCTCAGGCAAGAGCAATTGGCCCTTGATAAAGAGTCCCTAGAATTCCAGAGAGCTAGAAAAAAATTGGGACTAGAGTCCCATGGTGGCAGCAACAGTGTCCCTAGAGCTAAAGAACATTCTTTTGACAATAGGAACCTGAGCAAGATTGTCCCTCCCTACCATGTTGGAGATGACATCCATAAATAGATAACTGCTTCAGAGAGGGCCTGTAAAGTTCAGAGGGTCCCTCAAGAGCAGTGGGCAGCTATCTTGTGGCTCTCCTTTGCTGACAAAGGTTGAGATAAGCTCCTCACTGTTAGAGAAGAGGATGCTGACAATTATTCAGTCCTGAAGAGTGCTCTCATTGATGGGTTTGGCTTAACCACTGAACAGTACAGGATTAAGTTCAGAGACACCCAGAAGGCACAGAATCAGGACTGGGTAGACTTTGTGGATAGTGCCATTAAGGCTCTGGAAGGCTGGTTGCTTGGCAGCAAAGTGAATGATTTCAAGGGATTGTACAATTTGATTATGAGGGAGCAGATCCTTAATAATTGCCAGAACCAGTTGTTGCATCAATACCTGGTTGACTCTGATCTGACTTCTCCCCAAGAATTGGGAAAGAAGGCAGATAGGTGGGTCAGAACCAGGGTGAGGCAGAGAAACCAGAACCATGGTGGTGACCAAAAGAAGCAAGATGCTAAAACCTCAGATAAGGGTGGGGACAAGGGTAAAAATGACAAGTCTTCACCAGGGCCCCAAAAACCTGCATCTGGGGGGTGTCACAATCCAACAAAGGAAAAGGCAAAAAGAAACCTTGGTGTTACTTATGTAAAGAAGAGGCCCATTGGGCAAAAGATGCCAATTGTCCAAATGCCAAGGATTCAACTCCAACCACCACTGCCCCTAAGGTAACTGCTCCCCAGTACAGTTTCAAGTGGTGGTACAGGGAACAAGGGAATTGTAGGGTTAACCTTGGGCTCTGAGGTGGGTTCTGGCTTAGTCAGAACTCCAGCTCAGGCTGTACTTGTCTGTGATGGTGGCATGGATATTGCCACCTTATTTATCAGTCCCAGTAACTTGGGCAAATACAGACAGCAGCCTTTGATTAATGGTAAGGAGGCCATGGCGTACAGGGACACAGGTGCAAGTGTCACTATGGTGACAAAAGATCTTGTGGACCCTGAACAGATCATACTTGGTGAGATGTACCAAATGACCAATGCTAACAATGTCAGGACTGATCATTCCTTGGCAGTTGTTAATTTCAGCTGGGGAGGGGTAATTGGCCCAAAGAAAGTTGTGGTTAGCTCAGACCTTCCAGTGGAATACTTATTGGGCAATGATTTGGAGACGTCAGCCTGGGCTGAAGTGGAATTAAGGACTCATGCAGCACTGCTGGGCATCTCTGCAGATGTGTTTGCTGTGACCAGGTCACAGGTCAAACTGACTTCTACTGAACAGGCCCTGGATTCTGAAAGAAATGGACCAGGTGCCTTCCAAGAGAAGGCGCAGGAGGGGTAAGGCTGTGTCTTCCCCCCAGGCTCAGGCAGAGGATCAATCTCTTGAGGGAGATGACCTCAGTCCCTGTGAAGAAACTGTCTCAGATGAACTGAAACCTGATCAGGTTGAGTTCTTGGGGACAGGGGGCCCTTTCAGAGCAGAACTGAGTCAGAAGTAGCAAACCTGCCCCTCTCTTCAACCCCTCAGACAGCAAGCTGCTGCTGAGGCTGCTGGGAGTGTCATTGGATCCCACAGGATCTATTGGGATGAGGGACTCCTTTACTCAGAGGGTAGAGACCTCAAGCCTGGTGCCACCAGGAGGCTGGTCATACCTCTGAAGTTTAGGGGCTTCCTACTCACCTTGGCACATAACATTCCCTTAGCAGAACACCTAGGCCAAAGTAAGACTTGGGACAGGCTTGTCCCTCACTTTCACTGGCCTCATATGTCAGAGGACACCAAGGAGTTTTGTCACTCCTGTACCTCTGTCAAGCCAGTGGTAAGTCAGATGGTACCACAAAGGGCCCCCTCATACCACTACCTGTGGTGGGGGTTCCCTTTGAGACGGTTAGAATTGACATAATTGGTCCCATGAACCCTCCAACTGCATCTGGGCACAGTTATATTCTAGTGGTGGTGGACCATGCCACTAGGTATCCAGAGGCTATACCCCTTAGAACCACCACAGCTCCTATAGTGGCCAGGGCCCTCCTGGGAATTTTTTCCAGAGTGGGTTTCCCTAAGGAGGTCTTAACTGACAGAGGTACAAACCTCATGTCCAGTTATATCACTGCAATGTGGAAGGAGTGTGGAGTGAATTACAAATTCACCACACCCTATCACCCACAATGCAATGGGTTGGTTGAAAGGGTCAACAAAACCCTAAGGGCATGATCATGGGCCTCCCAGAAAAGCTTAGGCGAAAATGGGATGTCCTGTTGCCCTGCCTTCTCTTTGCCTACAGAGAGGTGCCACAAATGGGGTTGGCTACAGCCCTTTTGAACTTTTGTTTGGGCATCCAGTTAGGGATCCCTTGTGTTTGGTGAAGGAGGGATGGGAGTTACCTCTCAAACCTCCCAAGCAAGACATAGTGGACTATGTACTTGGTCTCCACTCCAGGATGGCTGAGTACATGAAGAAGGCCAGCAAAAACCTTGAGGCAAGTCAAGAATTGCAAAAAGCTTGGCATGGCCAAAAGGCTGTACTGACTGTTTATCAGCCAGGACAGAAAGTATGGGTGTTGGAGCCTGTGGCCCCAGCAGCTCTCCAAGAAAAGTGGAGTGGACCTCATACTATTCTTGAGCAGAGGGGAGAGGTCACCTACTTGGTGGAACTTGGAACTCCCAGGAGCCCCCATAGGGTGATTCATGTAAACAGACTCAACCCCTATGTGGACAGGGCAGACATGGGCTTGCTCGTGGCTACTGATGAGGGACAGGAGGAAGAGAGTGACCCACTCCCTGACCTCCTCTCACAGAACCCTGATGATGGTTCAGTTGATGGTGTAGCCTTGGCAGGCAGCCTCACTGAACAACAGCAGATTTATTGTAGGAAGGCCCTCAATCAATACAGGCACATGTTTTCTTTAACTCCTAGTCAGACCACTTGGTGTACCCATGAAGTGGACACAGGTGAGAGTCTACCTGCTAAAAATAAGATTTACAGGTTAGCCTGACCATGTCAGAGATTGCATCAGGACTGAGGTCCAAAAGATGCTGGAATTGGGAGTGATTGAACCCTCAGATAGCCCTTGGGCTAGTCCAATGGTCCTGGTACCCAAACCTCATACCCAGGGTGGTAAAAGAGAAATGAGGTTTTGTGTGGACTACAGGGGGCTCAATGCAGTCACTAGGACTGATGCTCACCCTATTCCTAGGGCAGATGAACTCATTGACACTTTGGCCTCAGCCAAGTTCTTGAGCACATTTGACCTCACTGCTGGATATTGGCAAATCAGACTAGCTGAGGATGCAAAACCAATAACAGCATTTTCAACCCCTAGTGGGCATTATCAATTTATTGTGATGCCCTTTGGTTTGAAGAATGCACCTGCCACATTCCAAAGGTTGGTGAACAAAGTCCTTACAGGCCTGGAAGCCTATAGTGCAGCATATTTTGATGATATAGCTGTCTTTAGTTCCACCTGGGAGGATCACCTGGTCCACCTGAAGAATGTTTCGGAGGCTCTGCAGAAAGCAGGTCTCACTATCAAGGCCACCAAGTGCCAGATAGGGCAGAGTAAGGTTGTCTACCTCGGCCACCTTGTGGGTGGAGGCCAGGTTCAGCCATTGCAGAGCAAAATCAAGACCATCATGGACTGGGTTGCTCCCACTACCCAGACTCAGGTCAGAGCTTTCTTGGGCCTGACTGGGTACTACAGAAGATTTGCAAAAGGATATGGGTCTATATTGTCTCCCTTTAATGATCTTACATCAAAAAGTATGCCCAAGAAAGTTCAGTGGACAGTTAGGTGTCAGAAGGCATTTGATGATCTCAAGCAGGCCATGTGCACTGCTCCCATTCTGCAAAGTCCTGACTATTTCAAACAATTTATTGTCCAAACAGATGCATCTGAGTTGGGGGTAGGGGCTGTGTTGTCACAACTTAATACAGAGAGTCAGGATCAAAAAGTAGCTTTTATTAGCAGAAGGTTGACCCTCAGAGAGAAACGTTGTTCGGCCATTGAGAGGGAAGCTTTTGCTGTGGTTTGGGCGCTGAAGAAGCTGAGGCCATACTTGTTTTGTTTGGCACTCACTTCATTGTTCAGACAGACCATAAGTCCCTCTTATGGCTAAAACAGATGATGGGGGAAAACTCCAAACTTTTGAGGTGGTCCATTTCCCTACAGGGGATGGACTATACAGTGGAACATAGACCTGGAAGTAACCATGCCAATGAAGATGGACTCTCCAGATATTTCCACTTAGAAAATGAAGACTCAACTGGGCAAGGTTAGTCTCATCTCCTTACGTTTGGGGGGGGGTTGTGTAGGAAAGTAGGATCTTCTTATGGTTACCCCCACTTTTTGCTTGATATTACACTGTTTTTGACTAGTCTGACTGGGATCCTGCTAATCAGGACCCCAAACTATCTGATTTGTACCTAAAATGTTATGTCATGTACTTAGGTACACTCCATATTGGATACTGGGGTACCCTTATCAGTCCTTAGTATATGGTACACATGTACCCAGGGCATAGGTACCCCAGAGGCCTCCCATTGGCTGAAGCATGTTTATGCCACCCATGAGAGGCCATGCAAAATGGAACTACAGGCCTGCCATTGCAGCCTGTGTAAGATGGTGTATGCACCACTTACTTCAGATATAGGTTACTATGTCTATAGGTCACTACACTTAAAACCTATAAGTCACCCCTATAGCAGCCCTTGACAATCCTGAAGGCAGGATGCTGGGTTTTACGTGAGAGGGTGCCCATGCATGAGCAGGGCACCCCTGCAGCCTTCGGAGACCATTCTCCCGGGTTGTCGGTGACGCAGCCAGACATATAGGTAGAGGTGCATTATATGCTCGCATAAAATGCTATCTCGAAAACGGCTGCAACAAACTATGTCGTGTTTGGTATCAAACACCTAGGAATCATACCTCCACACCGGTAACCGGTGTGAGAGGTATGATTCCACCCTTCAGAAGCAAGCTATGTGGGGTCCCTGGTCTTCCAGGTACCAGCCTTCTCAACCCGGACAGCACAAAATGGTTGCTGCTGACCAGAGACACATTTCTGCCCTCCTGCTGCTGCGCCAAGCTCGAGCAGAGGAAGGCAGCACAATAGGCATCCTGTCACAGGGAGGTGTGACCACCTCCCAGATGGGATTTAGTGTATTGGTGCTGGGTGGGTGCACTTCCAAAGTGCCTGAAAGTCTGCACGAGGGGCACATTTGGTGTCCCTGTGCATATTCCAGTTCAAACTAGTCCTGGGAGCCGTTGGCTCCTGCTCTGGCGTGAAACTGGACAAAGGACATGGGAGTATCCTCCCCACTGTCCTGACCCTCCCCTGGGAGGGTCCCCTGAATCTGTCCAACCCTCTCCCGTGGATACAACAGGGCTTACCTGGCTGTAGGATGCTAGATTCGACGTGGACAAGATTCTGATCAAGAAACCACTGACCTTTGACCGTCTGGACACTCTGGACTTCGACTGGGGCCGAATTCGTCTCCCTCTCCGTCCAAAGCATCGTCTGTGCCCTTGCACCATACAGGCTCCGTGCAGGACCTGTGGAGCATCAAGGACAACTGAAATATCTCCCTTGGGGTGAAGGAGTCACTCCCCTGCATTTGCAGGCACTGTAGCGCAACTGACCAGTCTGCTGATCTGGAGCTCCTGTGGACTCCGAAAGCTCCAGCAGCACAGGAGGTGGGTTCCTATGTTCCTTGAGATCGAGCTGCCCTCTCACCGAGTTTAAGACCAGTATCCCTCGTGGGGATTGCATAACCCTAACCCCTGTGCAGCGTGTACTTTTGCAAGTGCATATGCTTGTTGCTGTTCTCCAACTTTGTGCATTAGGCTATCGGTAGCTCCAATCTCTGTGCATATTTTGTAGAAAGGACTTTGTCCTTCTCACACTCTGTGCCCTCCAAGCTGTGACTTTGTGAAAACTGCTAGAGGTCCCCTTGCAACTCCTGTGCATTCGGGCTGTGGGTCCACTTGAGGGACAACACTGCTTTTCTTGGGCTTCCCTGGTTGCTCCAGGCCTGCCCTGACTCCCCTTGCTGTGGTGAGTCCTCTGGTCCTTTCTGGGCCAGACCGTAACCTTCTTTGACCTTCTTTGTGGGTTGCCGCTGCCAAGGCTTGTTGGTGCTGCCGCCGGACACCGACCCCTCAGCACTCGACATCCTTCATGGGACAGCTCGTATCCGGCTTCTGGTTGTTCTCGATGTCTCCTGGTCCCTGCAGCTGTAGAGTCAAGGTCTCCTTCTTCACACCTGAAGCACCCTACATCGGTGGGCATTCGTCTACCGAGCCCCTGGTCACTCCTGAGTGACCCAGACTCTGTCCCCTCTGCTTTCAGGTTCCTTCCATCAAGAATCCTCCTGTGGGTTCCACCGGACACTTTTCTTCTTTCCAGCAGTGGCATTTCTTTGAAGACTACCATTGAGAACGACGGCGGTTTCCAACGCCACTTCAGCCCTATGCACCCGGCTTCCCTGGGATAGGTAACTCTGGTACTTCGGTATCCACCGGTAGGGTGGCTCTCCAACCTTCTATGTTTCAAAAGGTTTCCTCGTAATCCACTGGGAAGGGTCCTTAAACTTTAAAATTGCAAACGTGACTCTCCCATTGAATTGTACGTAGCACACGGTCGTGTTCTCACACTGCACCCGTCCTCCGTGGGGTCCCTACCTACTCACCTTGGGTGGTTCCTTGGGGTCCCGGCGATTCTACACCCTCTAGACACTGTCTTGACTCGAGTTGTGGTTCTTATACCACTATTTTAGTATATGGGTAGGTCTCCCCCGGGAGCCCAGTGTGTATTAGTGCTACTTGCAATTGTTTCTGTGCTACAGTATTGTGTGCTTTGTGTTCATCTGCATGTAGCAGATACTGTAAGGTATTTAATGTGTTATAATAATAAATACATATTTTTATAACAACTGTGTGGTTCTCCTTTCATATAACCAATACAATAAGATTGCATTCTGGTAAAGCAAGCTGCTTAACATTCCTTCAAGACAAAGCCTGAAGGCTGCTCTCCACAGCTACCACTTGGATAGCTTTCTAAGGTTATCTTTGACCTCTTAAATCACCATAAGGGTTGTTTGGACTGGTGCACGGTGCCCACTTTAATTAGTGGACATCATATACCAGGCCAACTTCTCACAACACACAAACACACAAATCTGGAGCTTATCTCCTACCTATTTGTTTTTTTTCATCACCAGTGAAGCAAAACTATCCACACAGTTCCACATCACACAATCCAACTCCACACATTTCTAATCCACACCACATAGTTTGACACTAAACCACATAATACAACTCAACAACAGAATTACACAACACATACATCCAATCCACACCACACACTTTCACATCATGACACAAAATTCAACAGCACACCACATAACTCCACTACATACCACACCATAGCATGCAATGCCACTCCACATAATTCCAGTACACTCAATACCACATAATTACTATCTACATAATTCCACAGCACACCATGCCACATAATTCCACAGCACACCATGCCACATAATTCCACTACACTAATCCACTACACACCACACAATTATCCGCCACACAATTCCACAACTAATCCAATTCAAACCACATTAGTCCACTACACACCACATACATACACTTCATAACACACAAATAAAAGACATTGCCATTTACAATGCCAATAGCTCTAACTCAACAAATGCGAGACCTATTGCATTTCCAATGCTTGTTTTCTTTTTAGTTATTGATCTGAATTGGATCGGTAACTAAAAAGAAAAGAAAATGCACCAAAGTATGTTTTTTTTTTAAAGCTGGCAGGTGTGAAGAGCACAAGTAACATGGGGGATGGTGAGGGGAACAGTAAAGCAACACTACGGGTGGGGCGAACAGAGAAGGAGCATGGGGAGGGTGGAAGAAGTGGAAGCAAAATGGGGAGGGTGGAAGAGATGACATAGAAACACAGAAAGAGTGTGGAGGTGAAAAGCACATCAGCATAGGGGAGGGTGGAGGGAATGCTGAAACAGCATGTAAGAGGATGTTAAAGCAACAGGAGAAGGGATGGAGAGGAAACAAATACAACAGGGGAGGGGGGGCAAAAGCAACATCGCGGTTGGGGTAAAGCAACACGAAGGGTGCAAGGGGGGAAGCAATGGTGAGAGGCACATGGGCAAGCACAAGAGAGAGGAGGGTGGGGAGAAGCAGTTGGGCAAAAGAGTGCAATATGGAGTGCAGGGGGAGACGTACATGAGAACTATGACTCAAAAACACAATCACTCTAATGGAGTGCTTCTCACAAAATAAAAAAGTAGTGCTTGAAAAGCAAACAGTAGAAGCAGTGATGCCAGCCAATCAAAGAGATTGTACAGAGGCAATGCTTCATGAGAGGCACAAACACAAGATTGACAAGCTGGGACATGAATAGGCAGTGGGCAAATGAGAGTGACAAGGAAAGCCAACCAATGGTAAGCAATGAGTGGGCTATAAGCCCCTCTATGTTCTTGGTAAACCACAATATACATTGGAACAGACAGCGTATGCGCTATCCAGTAGGTTTGAACTATAACTAACATTCAGAGTAATGAACTACTTTGAACCCATTCACCAAATTCAGAATGTGAACTCCATGACAGGATGTATACATCCATGAAATGGTGTAGGCTTGACAGAAAGTCCATAAAAGCAATGAATGCCTGTCTAATATGGAAAAAAACAGGAAAGCTAATGGCAGAGGGGCATAGCTAAGGATCGAGTAACACAGCACAAAATATATTGTGGTTTGGAAGTATACAAATATAGTGAAATATACCTTTTTCACATACATACGGAGTGCAGAATCTCAGGACTTCAACATAAATTTAAAAATGTCACTCTAGCAGTACATTTTGTTTATATATGTGTTGAATTTTAGGACATAGAACAGATTTGGGAGGTTGCTTAAAATGTATTCTAAATATTTATCCCCATAGTCAGAGAGATCCTTCTTGCCAATAACTTCTTCACAGCACCAGCCCATCTCTGCAAGAAGATCAGTTGTAGAAAATCACTTTTTTATTATTATTTGTGATTTGATACCTTATTTAGTACAGATCAGCCTGAAGGTGTGAAAGAGTGCTTCACAAAAAACAGATACTAAATTTACATACATGACCTAACAAATACAGTGACAGCCGAAGAAACAGGCTGATACCTTGTACAACTATTGAGTACGTAATTATCAAAGAAAGTAAAACCTAAGAAAGTCATATAACACTATACATCCATATATGGTATAGCTCTGCAATGTAGCAGAAGGTGTAGCATTAGGCGATAAGAATAGGGTTAAGACATGAGGAGTGCACCAATAAGATAATAAATTACTCTGTCTGTAAAATACAAGCAGTGAGGCTATTGATAATAGAGGGGAGCTTGTGAAACGTGTATACCGAACCCAGAGCCAGGTTGCCTAGGGCCAAGGAGGTGATCAAAATAAAACCAAACATGATCATGGTGTAGGTGTTTTTAGCTATATATCACTAAACCTGTTTGGTCACACACCACCAAAGTTCAACCTCCAAGATGGTGTTTGCACAAAGTTATCATTGCAAAGTACTAAATTCACTGACTACATAGGTGATGCCTCAGTCGATCTCTCTGCGTATCTAAAAAGAAGGAAATGAGCTGTTAAAAGTGTCTTAAGCCTAAGCAAGGTAAATGTGGGCTCACCTAACCAGCAGCTGGTGAGCGTCCCTACTCAAATATGCTTTTAATTCACTTCTGATTAATCCTGCTTGAAGTTTTTTTTATTTTTTTGGCAGAGGGGGCACGTCACTCTGGGTGATTAAACACGCAGTCTCCACTTCTAACCTTTACCCTTACAAGTCATTGCTTTCGGGTGCCTCTATCTCGGTCATTAAATAGAGACAACACAAGACTAGACACCCACAATGCATTTGGTTTATCTCACGAAAGTCCGGGACTGCAAAAACTGTGCCTGTAATAACCTAGATGGACGTGCCACCCTAGAGTGCCGCAAACGTCTTAGAGGCTGCAGTCACTTTACTTTGAAGCAGAATTATATCTGGGGTCATTGTGGTCACCGAGTAACACAAAGAACAGCATGTTTCATTGGATTTAAGTCATCTTGGTTTCTAATTACATATATATTGATCAATTAGAATACAAACTGGCAAGCAATTAGATGCGCTTGTGATGCCCTGCTGTATGAACACACTTCAGGCGTGTCTGCCACCCTGAAGTTTCATCTTTCTTCTAGTATCTAAGGATAATTATGTCCTAAAGCTTAGCGAGAGCTACACATGTATTAAGAGTTTTTTTCATAGGAGTTGCTTTGACTAGAGCTTCTCTGGGTGACCCTAGGACAGCATGACAACTGCTTGACACCATCCCTGTAGATAAACACACTATACAAGACATTATTCGTGTACCCTTGAGACGCCTTACCGGAGGTCATGTGGGAGGAAAAAAAAAAGCTTTCATAAAAATGTGTTTTGGTAACAAAGTTATCATGCACAATGGAAAGACAAAGATGACAAAAAGTTGATAAACATTGCATCAGAGCCACTGGTAGGAACAGAGTGTTTGGTAAACTTGTACAGGCTGATTAAACCCTGGCTCCAAATCATCCCCTTGTGACCACGTGCACAGTGGGTTCCTGTTCGGACTGGGTATTGCCATTACCTGCTAACCCAAAATACAAGAACTCTGACGAAAGGCTATCTGTATTTAATGTAAATACGGACAGCTGGTTGTCAGCTGAAGGACAAAAAGGTCATGCTGAAAACGATGGAAAATAACTGTGTAGACCGTACTCAAGGAGGTTGTACAATATTAGAGAAGAACAAATGCACTTTCAATTCCATGGTGGATTTATTCGCTCATATTCCTGTGCAATTTTCTAATTTCACTTTATTTTTCTTTGCTAACAGATCTTAGCGTGGCACATGAGAATCGAATTATACATTATATGGCATTTGCTTTGTCATTGAGAGTCCTCCCTATAGAAATAATGCAATGTGTGTGCCTACAGGAGAAGTTGTAAGAGGTCAGCTGCCTTACAGCATGTTCAAACATGATATAGAGACATTACTAGGAGGACCCCAGGGCTCCAACTTGTAAGGGGTCGGATGTTTTCAAACCCGAATCTACCAGTACTCCCAATATTCGTAACCCCAGAGGTGAGAAAAATCTGGGCCCATTACAGCGGACCTCGTCATGAGGTTCTTTATCCTTAAATAGTACTTTTTGACAAATTATCCTATTTGTATGAGATGATCCTTTGACCACACGTGTAAGTCTTAGTTCACAACAACTACTGGTTTCATCCTAATTTTACTTAAAATAGTCTCCATCTTATCTTAGGGCTTGAATCCTACACCTTGCTAGCTTGTCTAAGAAGCAAGTCGCGCCTGAATCGTAAGTGAGGCACAGCCTTTCGTAAACATTTGTGGACTGGTCCCTAAGAGAGCTCTTATTCTACAAATGTCTCCACCAAGTCATGGTGTCCTGTTCTAGTACCAAGGGCCCATTGTGTGCACCAGTCACAGTGGATTAGGTCTGATTGTCCTTGGGATGCAGGTTCACTAGTAAGAATGTGCTAAAGAATAGTGGTGTTAATTGTGCCGTGCACCAAAACGTGCAAGAGGTGTATGTTTGTCTGTTTGTGTCCCTGACGTCATTTTTATTGTAAAGGTGGAGATGTAATGCTCTTTTGTAACGCTAAATGCACTTGTGAAGAAAGGTGCCTTGACACAATTGTGCACTGGCGTTTCTCCATGCCCACGGCAGTGCAGCACTTGATGCCTTTGAGCTTGGTGTGTACACAGTGATGTCTCCAAAGGGGCCTTTGCTTGAAGGCCCGAGGATCCTTTCAAGACCACTCTCCGGGGCATATGTCCCTTCCGGCACTATAGGCTTGGCTGAACCGACGGGATATGGCAGGGGATTGCCGGATAGCTTTCCAAAGGTTTCATAATTATTTCGAAATGTCCTTCAATGTACTATTGTTTTATTACACTTTTTATAGAAAAAACAATGCTATTAATTAATAAATGCTTGTGGGGTATCTCAGAGGAGTGCAAGCTAAGCTGCTCTGCTGCCTGGTGCACTGTTTTCATACCGGCAAGTGCCTTGCACTTTCTGACAGCGTTCAACCGGATTGATTTTTACAGTGCAAATGTGTGTTAGCTAACAGCAACTAATTTCCTGTATGTGAAGGGGTAACTTCTTGCGATACAAATACAGCAAGCCCTTTCACATCAAACACTCGGATAGCAGTAGTTTTAGTATGACAGACCACTGGTGAGATACTAAAGAAAATAAATGCCCATAAATTAAATGTGTAAGTTTACTTTTATCTGAGAGCAAGCGAATAAAACACTTCAGTTGACATTTTCACATAATTCTTAAAGGTTTTAACATTATTGTTAAGCCTTCTTAGTAATCATTGAATTAACTGAGTACTCCCAGGAGTGCAGACCTTTTAAATTCTATTTACTTTAAATAAACTATGCTTACAATTTGACAAAGATGCTCCAAGATCAGGCTCAACTTCTTGGTTACTAACACTACAAAGTTGCTGGCTGCTGCCATAAATAATTACATTCAAACCTCAGCCCCCATTCACAGTAAAAAAAAAATACATTGTTAACTTTTTCATATGTGACTTTGGTTACTGCAGAATGCAGTAGATTCTTTAATCAGCGTAAAAAAATAAAAACACAGATTAACGATGGTGCAAATGTAGAAATGATGTCATTATAAATGATCAGACGCTGATCATCAAGAAAATAGTAATCGATGTAAAAATCTCTATTGTGTCACCGGTTTCCTCTAACGTACAATGCACGGAAAAGGCTCATCATTCATAGTCTGTGAACATAAAAAGTAGTTCTCGTTGGCTGTCCGTGCCCTTGGATTTTTTCAGCTTTTCCTGTAGATATTTAATTGTGTGTTGGATTTCTGGTTTGTAAAAACGTTTCTGCTTTAAATACCCATTCGTCTGTCGACTAACAAAGTAACTTTATTTGGAATTCAGCCTCAGTGAGCTGAACTACTAAAGGGGGGGGGTTAAACAAGGGAGGTGCTGACGGGGGCGGGCAGTGTAAACTGGGACAAGCTCACAACTCAAACCCCTGAAGCTTGCCTTGTTTATGTTTGTGTCACGCTACTCTTCTCAAAGGCGAGCTTCCTTTTCAGTCAAGAGAAGGTGAGTTTATTGAGAATACAATCAGGCCTAGCAATGGCGGGCATTGTGGAGACGGAGCCCCGGTCACCTGGATTTCAAGATGGCTACTCTCAATTTGAACCGATGCTCAATTTAGGATCTGGGACTGAGGCGTGGCTACGGGAGGGCAGTAGTCACCCACCGATGTGTACCCTTAGCACAGTAAAACGGCTGAGCCGTGGTCATTAGCAGAGGCATACATGCCTTGTTCCTCCATGGTTTATTGCTTAATTATATGGCACCAGTCTCATGCCCATGAGAGCCGGAAACTGCGTCATAAACCTCTGCACATCAACCTAAGCCACTTCTAAAGTCTCTTCCACTTATACACTGAACGGCAGTTTTAAATTAGAAGAAACATTTCGCCTGCAGAGGTGGTATTGCACGTCTATGCAAATGAGCAGGATAAAGGCTTTGTTATGTGCATAAGCATGTTACCTTTGATACACGAGTGAAGTACTTCCTAAAAATCATCCCACTCTAAACGCTACAATACAGGGCAATGGGACACAAAATGCAAAATGTCACAGTGTAACTTCTGATTTCAGCGTGTTAGAATCTCAGCAGCAAAACAAAACAAAAAAAGAGGAAAGAGGTCAGAGATGATTTAAATTATTTGCATACCGGAAATGAACATGCCATCAGTAGGAGCCTGGAACACCATATATTGCTTTACTTTTCAGGTGCAAAACACTGTCTAGAAATATCAGTGGGTTTGCTGGAATATGGCGTGCAGTGTTCATAAACCACTGGAAGCTGTATTTTGTGTCCCTGTCTGTGTGTTTCAGTGAACCATAATATTGCTAATGGGCTTTTTCAGAAGAGTGTTGACCCGGAGGATGCGCTCAGGGGCGTAGCTTTCATTGATGCAGCAGGTGCAGTGGCACCGGGACACAGACGCCTTAGGGGGTCCACTGAACCATGATTGTGCTTTATTTCACAGTTCAAACAGCGGCCAGAGGGCCCATGTACTTCCTTAGGCTAGGGCCCAGGACACATTGGCTAGGGCCCAGGCTGCACTCTGCCATGGATGGCACACTGTGACATGCCCTAAAAGTGGTGCACAGATAACCTGTATTCCCTTCTCGTGACTTTCAAGTTAATCATAATGTATTCAGATGGGCAGTCATTCATATGTGTCTAGTAACACAAATGATCACTTAATTGAGGGACAACTGTGCAAATCTGGGGACTGGTTGCACCGTGAATGAGTGTCTAGTTTTAGCATGACGTTGTGTAAGTTCCAGTTTGCAATTCCCCCTTTATCTAGCTTTGTTTCAGTAAGTGTACACGTATTTATCTTTAATTGTTGCATTTTCGTGCAAATTGCTTGGAGATAGCCACAAACGTAAATGATTTTCTTTCGAAAAACTAGGATGAGATTAGTTTGCAAAACGGGGGGTGGGAGCTATGGGGGGGGGGGGTTGTAGGTAGGAATTTTACAGACAGAGCCGTGGTGGGAGACGACTGAAAGCAGACTGCCCTTTAGGCAGTCTCTGTTCGCTAACAGAGAACATTTATAATAATTTCTCTTGTGTAAGATTTCAGGTAGAACTACAGGCAATCACCGTCACTCGCAGAGCGCTGGGATCATGGCCTAACACGCTGTAGCTCCGCGGGGGTCGGCTTGGATTGCCAGGTTTGTGTCGCTCATTCCAAACAGGGCAAGGGTAAAATGGGGGAGAAATGACAGAGGGGAGGTAAACACAACCCTGTTGTACAAGCTGGAGTAAGGCGTATATCTAACAAACTACTGAAGCGTGGGTACTGTTATTTTTTCCCTGGACCAGCTATTCATTTCAAATTCTTCTAGATTTTAAGTCATTCATCCACCTGTGACTGCGGACATTAGTCTGTCACACAATACCAAGCGCGTGACAATGATGGAAAACACTCACAGGGATTTTAAAATGAATAATTTGGAACTTGAACCAATAATGAAGAAGAATGCAGGACGCAAGGCTAGGGAAGCAAACCAGTCATAAAATCTACACGTGCATAAACATAGGCACAATGCAATGGCTGAGCCCTGGTCATTAGTAGACGTTGTGCCTACCTTGTTCATTACGTTTTATTGCTTAATTATATGGTATAAACTTCATTGTTGCGAGAGCTGGAAGAACACCGTATATGTTTCTCTACATTTACCTAAGGAACATTTACAGCCTTTTGATTGGCTTCTTCCACATAGGATAATAGTCTTCAAACTTCCTGAGCCCACACCCCCTCCATGTAAAAGAATTTCATTGGGGCACTCAAAAATGACAAACGTAAACTACCACAGTTATTCAATACAATGTTAAGTACTACAAGCAAGTTAAAGAATGTTATGGACCTAAAAGACACACTCAAAATATAAACAAAGCTGACTAGCAATAAGGTAAACGATAGCAAGCAAACTGAACATTTCAAGTGACGTCGCTCCGTGAAAGGAGGTATAGAAATTTTTTCCCATAAGACATTTTTTATTTTACTTCTTTATTACACTAAACCCCATTCATGAAATTGAAGTAACAACTTGTAAGCAAAAGATACAAATATGTAAGGGGCTATAAATTGTGTCAAAAACATTTTGAAAAAAAAATGTGCTGTTCATTCTTGCATTTAATGTTGTTACATATTTATACCCAGCTGGTTCCTTGCCCCATGTCTCATGTGACATCTCCAGTCTAGCCTGACCGTTTAGCCAAAATCAGTTTGCATACTGGAATTTTCGAGCCTGTCCTGAAACTGTTAAATTCGAAACACAAGAAATTGGGCCACTTGACAGCTCTGAAAATTACGTTCAGTTATACAATAAAAAGGGCAGTAATATACGAGTGGCAACATGCTATTGCCAGACATATCACTCCAGCAGCAGCCCCTCCATATGGGCAGAGGGGCCACACCCCCACCTTTTTCCCAGCAAGAAGAATGTCACTGATTGGCTTGGACCTGGGTGTTTCAGTTTTAAGCCCTGAAGTGCCCAGAACTGTGTCAATCAGTGACACTCGTCACTGAGTGAGGTAGGGTCATCAGTCTCACTGACCCTATCCCACTCTGTGACGAGTGAGGGACTGCTGCCTTCTCTTATTGGCTGACATTAGGTCAGCCAATGAGAGAAGGCAGCAGTCACAAAAATCCTGGGCCCTATGAGGCTTCCCTCTCTACAGTGAAGGTTAGTTTTAGTTTTTTTGTATGTTTGGTGCATGTGCGCATGTATGTATAATGTATGTGTATTTGTAAATGAATGGGTGCGTGTGAATGCATGGGTGTGAGTGAGTGTGTATGTGTCCGTGTGTGGCCCCGCATCTCTCTCCCTGGTAAAATTACCAGTTTGCCACTGTGTCACTCTAAAAGCATGATCCTTTATTAGAACAACTATTCCCAACCAGGACATGACTGATAAAAAAAAGATGGCGATTGCACACTGCAATGTGGCTCACCTCAACTCTTTTCTTTCTTTCACTAAACAGAGTGCTGTAATTTATAGTTAGGATCCTGTTTCCATAGGAAAAGTATTTTTGTTTTCCTAATAACTGTGGCGCCATTTGATGAATCTTCATGAAACTTTCACCAAAAAATAGTCTTTCACCGCGGCTCCTTCCAGGAAAGGTTCGGGGTGGTCCGTCAAGTGGGGGCTGAAAAAAGGGGGAGGTCTCAAATATCATTTTCGCCATTCATTTTTCCATAGGAAATTTAGACACAGCTACAGCCCAAATGGCTGAACAGATTTACACCAGTTCTAGCAGAATGCTAGATATTCATCCAGAGAGCATGCTTTTTGTGATATGGTGTAATTCCGTTCAATAGTTTTTGAAATATTAGGCTGAAAAAACTTTGTGTATTTCATGCCTTGGACGATCCGTAGGCCCGGCAGATCTCGAAACAAGACCTGATTGTCTGCCACTACATAAATAAAGATGTGGCGGCAACCATGTTAGAATTTCGAGCTCAGTCCAGAGCCCTGGAAAAAAGGTTACAAAAAGATTCAATGCAGCAGGGTATGGTACCCTGCACCCCTAGGCCTGGTGAGTTGGTCCCAGAGGGACCCCCCCAGGCCCAAAAACATATATTTAATTTTTTTTGCAGCAGGGTAGTTTACTGCTCCGGGGCGGCACATACAAATAATGAATAAATTAGGGGAGTGGTTAAAACATACCCTTTTAAATGAACACAACCACTGGAATTCACAAGGTAGAGTTATCTTAAGTAAGTGTAACTCATGCCCTAAATTAAGTATAACTCACGCCCGTGCAATACGCTGCAACTTACCTTACATATTACATCACTCATGACATGTTTTATGACATCATTGATTACAATTCTGCAACATCTGAAATGACATAACTGATGACAACACTGTGCATGTTGGAGGAGAGCATTATAGTTACTTTAGGGCACAAGTTACAGTTACTTGAGATAACTATAACTGGTGATTTTCAGTGATTTTGTTTGTTTGAAATGGTATGTTTTAACTGACATTTTCATCTAAGTATAACATTCCTTTAACCTTTAGTTTTTTTCACTGAATAATGAATAGAAGAGTAAAATAGGGTTGACTCTCGAAAAAGCTGTAAATATCAAAAATGTAGCAACTTTGTGCATATTCAGAATATTTTCTAGTGTCTCTCCTCTTGGCCAATTATACACTGGAAAAAGTCCAAATATGCTAGAGAGAGTGTAAATGGGGAGCTAACCCGTTATAAAAAAAACTAAGGGCCATATTCTCAAGAACGGTGATAACATTATTGCCTCTTTAGCGGCAGGAAACTGCAGCTAAAGCGGCGATAAAGCCCCTTATCTCCGCTTTAGCAGCAGTTTCCTGCCGCTAAAGCGGCGATAATGTTATCGCCGTTCTTGAGAATATGGCCCTAAGATGGTTAAATATGGAGAAGATTCATCACGGAAAAAATGTTTTCCATGTGACAAATGAAAGAGAAAAAGCTTAATGTGTGCAAGTAGATTGCCTTATCCGTTAATCATGAGGACTGTCCTCATTACAGAGCAAATAGTCCTCAGGAGCAAGAGGAGGGAAATAGTGTACCTGGAAATTGCATACATTTCCATGTGGGGGTGGAGGGAGGTTGAGAGTTAACATGCATTTGGAATTCCACTCAAATCATAGAAAAATCCTAATCCAAGAAGATCAAATATCAGACCTTCTCATACAGCATGAGCATGTATCATTTTCACACTTGGGTTTCAGATCTTTTTATTTAAGAAAAAGATGCCTTCTCCATAGAATTATGTGGTGTTCAATATTTTCTTACACTCACTTTTCAAATTGTATTTATATAATATGTAATAATAATAATAAGAATGCAATTTATACAGTGCTTCATACACTTCTAAGAGCTGTAAATATCAGTCTTTACTATCATACAACTGATTGGGAAAATAACCTCTGTAAATAAAAACTAAAGACAAAATGTTAATGCATATCTGCGATGGAATGGAAAAGTGTACTTTATAAATCAAACATATAAGTAATATAATTGAAGCAAAACAAATTAAACATATCAGGCATACTTTGACTAAATTGCAAAAAAATTATCTCTGCTAGGAAAAATATGAACTCTTTTTACCAGAGTTTTCAGGTTCTCAAGGTCCATGTGTGAATAGATCATCAAGTCCAGGTTTTATCCGGTGGATGCTGGGATATATTATGCTATTTAGTATGTTGTAAAAACAGACCTACCAGCTCCAGAATTGAAAGGAAATTCATTGACTGGGTGAGCGACTCACATATGGAACGGGTAAACTTGAGAACTCTAGTCCAGTAGTTCTTAACCTGTGGTCTGGGGACCCCTGGGGGCCCGCGATGCCTAGTTAGGGGGCCCACAAATGCTTAGAAAGTTAAATGATATTAAAAGATTAATAAAGTGTGTATAAATAAATTGGCACAATTTACACATGAAAATTGAAAAACCTTCTGTAGATGTGAAGGAATTTGAAATTGGAGGCTGAAAATTAAGTTAATATCCTCAGATTCATTCGTTGGAGCAGTGCAAGCACATCAAACAGAGTATAGTATGGATGATGAGTGGCCTCAATTGAATTTAGAAAATCTCCAACCTTCCTATTCAAATTCAATTTTAGATTTATTTATATTTGTTTGTGAATTAAATCAAATATTTCATAATTTGTGTATTTGTATTTAACCCCTTTTGTGCGCCCGTCGGCCAACGGCCGTCGCGAGCACTACCTCCGTAGTGCCGCGCATGTCCGTTGGCTGACGCGGCCCCGCCCACTCAATAAAACCACCGCACCGCGGCGGAATTGCCGCCGCGGTTAAGCGGTTAATTGATGAATGCTTGTTTCTGTATTTGTTTTGTATTGTTTTGCCAGTTCAAATAATTGAAAATGCTTAAGCTGGGGTCCCCAACTTCCAGAAATAACTCAGTGGGGTCCCCGGATTCCAAAACATGATTCAGTCGGGTGCTCATGGGCCTATTGATGATTAAATGGGGGTATTCATAAGTAAAAAGGTTATGAACCACTGCTCTAATCTACAACAAACCCTAATGGCTCACAAATAATGCCGGGATGACAAACTATATAAAATGATTGAACAAAGACTTGTTAGGATCTCTCATTGAAATTGTGAAAACCGTTGAAACACACCAGATTTGAAAAATAACTGTAATAGCTGTTCATTTCTAGGAAGCTCAGAAAAACAATTTTTGCCCCTAATGCTACCATCAACCGTGGTCAATAGTGGACAGATGAAGGTGGTACATTTTCATTCAGGAAGGTTGATTTTGTCTATTGTACTCTGTAAAAAAACATATGGACAAAATGCACTAAGTGATGCCTTGTGAGCTCCTTCCACAGGAAATAAAGACTGACGAGTTTATTGGTTTTTGGCAAGTGATAGTAATAAATACTGGAAAAAAATAAAAACCCCAAGAAGTACCTTATTTTGCATGCCTTCCCAAAATATCTTCCAAGTGTGCCAACTCTAGAAATATAATCTGTTTCATCAAAATGCCTTCTCTGTCTTCCCCTCCTGAAATACCATCTAAGTATTCCCCTACAGAAACTCTTCCATGGATTAGTATTGAAAAATACCTTCTCAGTCCCGATTGATGAAAATACGGACACACTGTTTTGTGCGCAAAACTCCCTCACAAATGTACAATATTGCTATTTTGGGCCATGGGTTCCAATTCACAGTTTTGACCCGTGGCAAAAAAAACAGCAGTGTCAGGCCACAAGAGCAGCTACTGCACATGCAGTTTCATTCTGTCAGACTTGCAAAATCAAAGCGACGGGCATGCATCCGCTACTCTTTTATGCATTTACTTCCATGAGTCATATGGGTGTAGTGGAGTAGACCTATTAAATCAGGAACATTCTGGCCCTGTACTCCATTATTAAAGGGAGAAAAGTAACACTTAGGTGACCTAAAACCCCTCTACAGGTCAATGAATTGAATTACTTATACCAAGGACCACTGGAGATATGCAATTCTGTGCTGCTTTCTGCATAGTTATGGATCTGCGGCATTTGCCTCATATTCTATCATCTTCCGAATAATCTGCAGATTTTAACAAAAAAAAATGGTGTCTAGCTCAAACGGATCAAAAGTTACTAAAAATGTGGCGTCACATGTTCCTGCTCCATGGAAGGCCCTTCGCAAAGGTTTACTGGGCCTCTTTCAATTGCTTATTGCTGCGTTTGGGTGTTACACTAGTACTAATAAGGTGAAATCTTTGCCCAGACAGTTTTACCATGTGTACAAATGACAAACTAATGAAGTAGTGCTATCACAAAATGTGCTGCATTATGATGCATACTTTGCCTTTTCTTAACTGCATAATTTAGCTTTCTCTGCCTAGTGGTCGCACTGGTAGGGATCTGAGGGGCATGACGTCTCCATACTTTTAGCAACAGTCCTACTTTTTGTGAAAGACAACCGTCCAGGGACATTAATGCTGATAGCTGAAATGATCCAGCTGAAGTGTAAGGCAGGGAGTCTCCTGTGCCTGTGCTGTGAAACAGAGGGAAGGGCAGACAGCTAAACAAGCCTTCTTGCCAGGGTGAGTGCTTGAGTGAAAGAAATGTAAATGTGTGCAGCTGGTCAATCTGCAAAAATAAAGGCTGCTTTAAAGTCAGTATTGACTTTTAATTGATGGAATCACTTTACACTTCCTGATGACACACGTTTATTCTTTTTGAGGCGTATCGTTGGAGAGCTACCAGCTAAGCTGTGGTGTGTGCTTTTAAAAGCCAGTTATAAAAAAAATTGGACTACGTACATTTTGCAAAAAAAAAACAATATTTTGGAAACACTTTTATCGTAAACCTTTTTGCGCATTTTGTAGTAGCTTATCTTATACTGTGTGCAATGCAAGTTTAAAATAATGACTTACATGTTCACAGTGCTTTCTGTCACAGACTGGGACCTTGTAGCACTCAACATACATAAGTCACTATTCTCCAATGCACCAACCAGGATTCAGTTCTGTGGTGCAGAGCAATAAATAATACACGTTTCATAATGTACAATTTTGCATTTCCCACTGGTTAACATAACTTGCATTTAGTTTTCATCTAAACTGTGTGTTATTTTATATGGAATTACATGAAGGTGAAAGACCAAAAAAAGATACAGAATATTTTGTTCTTTTAGCCATGCATTGACAATGCCCCCACGCTCACTCATCCCACCCCCCTTGCCCGCAGCACTACAGTTACCATACGTTTTATAATGTACTTCACCCACTGACCCTACCACATAATTTGATCCTCCCCTGCAACATAATTCCAGTGGCCCTATTTACACTCATAAGTTAGGGGTAAAAATCATAAATATATCTTTCACCTCTAATTAATTTCAAAAGTAGTGGAGTATAAGGTGAGAAATGCAGATGGAATATTTCTGTACCCTTCCTGATGCGCGCCTGCCTCTGCAGAAGCCATGTTCGATTTTAGGACTTTCCGAGGGGAACAAGATGGATGGCAGTTAAGGATAATACCACACATATTTGTGAATGAGGAATGTACTGGAGTCAGCCCCAACCACACACCGTAGCATGCCCACAAAGTGCAAACTTTACATTGGAGAGTTGGCCGATGTGTACAACGTAACTTAGATTGCATTTTGCAGATTCACAATTTTTTTGGGTGTATTCAGAAATGTGTAAAATAGAATTTTTCCTGAATTAATGTTTAGTATCTGCCCCTACATAAGCCCCTCTTGAAATACATTTTGTGTTCTTCCCCAAAAAGCACTAAGTGTTACCTTCCTGAATTTGTTTTGTGTTCGTTTTTTGAAACTGCGTGCACGTCTCTTGACGTCAAACACACAGATCAAATGCTTACACCATATGGTAATAGCCTCCGTTTCGGCACTGTGTTATTACACCTGTAATATCCTTTATGTATACAGGGTTTGCTAGAGCACAACGTTTCCACAAAATGGCAACCTAGCAACATCTTGGTTAAATTACAGTCTTGGTCACACAATTGCCACGCTTCCCTCATCTTATAGCCTAATGCATACAGGAACATAGCACTCTGTAGGGACATATGTTTGCCATTAAATCAAGTGACCTTGTAAAGCATACGCAGCCGGACTCCCTGAGGTAGTCTCCAGTGGATTCACACTGGCTACAGGACACACCAACACTGCCATCAGGTGTCTCAGCAAAAGGATGGTTGTAGCTCAACAAAGCAATGTGTCAACAGACTGGACCAAGACTTAAGCATGTGCTAAGGCAGAGAGTTTACATTAACTAAAATATGTTTTATATCTATCATTGTAACCTGGTTCAAAGAAATGCTGTCATGGGCAAGCAAAAGCATGCACATAATTTAAATCAATCAATATCTTTAGTGAATAAAGGAAGACTTGACAAGATCAATTGATTTGGTTAACTCAGAGAGAAATAATCAATCTGACATTCGGAAAATACATTCAAACCTTCTAAACAGCACACTATGGTGCGATGGACTTAAAAAAATTAGAAAGTGACACTGTCAACTTTAGTCACGTTAACCTGACTTGCCATCTATCATTCATTCTAAATATGATATACTTATATTTATTTTGATGCATATTTACGACATATGTGGGAATATTTGGTTCATATATCACTAACAGCTAAAACACACTGTAAGATGAAAAACAGAGTCAGATAGACAGGCAGATAGACAGACAGACAGACAGATAGATAGATAAATAGATAGATAGAGAGATAGATAGATAGAGATATATATAGAGATAGATAGATAGATAGATAGATAGATAGATAGATAGCTAGATAGATAGATAGATAGATACCCAGACAAAAGGCAATATCAAACTTCTCAGTCATCTCCTGCCTAAACTTACATAAAGTCCAACTAACTAGCTGGGAATTTCTAGCCATCCAATGGCCAGCATGTCCATCTTCAACCCATTCCAAATTCCACACTTATTTTAAAAAAGAGGAGACAACAGGATCTTTAAAGAAATTCTCCTAAGCACTCTGTGTGGAGGCCTGCTGCCCTATGCACGTCATTTGCACAGTCATTAGGGAGGTTCCAAGTAACCAAGTCAGAGTGAGCATGAGCAGGTCTCAACATGAGGCAATTTTTACCAAGACAAATTTGGCTTCCCTTCACAATGCTTAACTATCTCTAAAGGTGAATCTGCCCAATACATTTGCCCACAATCTGCAAATACAGCACAGCTTCTAAGAACTTGCTCTCGCATCTTAAAAACAATTCAATAAATATTCTCCATATAATGAACGCTTCTTCTGCTAGAAGCAATGGCTATTAGTAATAATGAGACAACACATTCCATGTGCACGTGTCAGCCTTGAAGACAAGGATGGAATTTTTACTATGCAATATTCTTTGCTTTGTGTAACTCCAGCTATTCGACAGCAAACAGAACAGAACAATGCACTATATGTACGCCATGCTAAATCATTTACATAACATTTTACTACAAAAAGTATCTATTCAAGGTGAACAAAATTGAAATTCCATTCACACACTTTTACAAAATTCACAAACTTTAATTGGGGCAAAAAGTCTTGTGAATCTTGTTTTCTACTGAAGAATTTTTCTACAAATACTTTTTTCCCAAGAGAAAAAGCCGTCTAAAACTGCTTCACCGATATTTTTTGCGAAATCTACTTCTGCGAAAAAATTGTTCTTGAAGTTTAAACGTCATACCCTAATCTAAGTTTTCACCTTGTAAAGTTTTGAAGAAAAATTGATACAGTTTTCAATGGAAAAGTATGACATCCTTGGACCACCTGTTATGTAAAAATTTGCAAAATAAAATTAAAAATTATACTTTTACCCGATGTTGCATATACCGCTGAAATGGTGTATTTCTATACAAACATCAAAGAAGAAATCCAGTGCTGGTAAGAGGGCTATGGTTTCAAGGAGGCCAATGTACTTGCAAACCATAAACGAAATAATGCAGACTAACAATCCAAGGCAGAATTGCCTTTATTCTATCCTTCGTCAAGTAATCCTCATGCACGCGGCTGGTTGGAGTCCATCATTGATACAGACATCTCATGTGCTCACATCCACATTATTTTCTTCCCATTGCTTGTATAAATAATGGCTGTGGTTGGAGGTGTTGACACTGTTCACAGTGATCCCATAACCATTTTGGATTTTTGGATTTCAAAATAAATGTGCAACTCCATTCCTACAGAAATTCCAGTCCATAAGTGCAGGTACAACGGCCATTAAATTCTAGAAACATTGGGTAGGCTTGCAGGTGATCTATTAATCCTCGTAGGCAACCTTTACTTGCTGAAGTATGTGTGCTTTTTATTTGCAGCAGCCCAGTATGGAATCCCATATGAAGAAGTAGGGAGTGGATTCATTCACCTCTGGGTCCTACACCGAATGCATGCCTTCTCTGGTGTGGGGTATTTATAAATGCACTGTCTACAAAAAGCAACAAATGCAAATCAATTTGTAAATGAAATATGTTCATATTCAACACAGTGGACCTATTTACAACATATTCAGGATAGTGCAGTTTGTTTCAAGGAATGCAAAAAAGGTTCAACAACTAACATGTAATGTGTCCTGCCAAACAGCCCTTTACTTGTTGTTATGAGTGACTGTGTGTGTGTGTCCACTGGTGGCTTGGTGTTATAAGAAACAAATAGGTAAAGTTATTGGAAAGTTCAGTATCAGCAAAGGGGACCTCAGCTGGTGTTATTGTTTTCAACCAGCAATATTTTCCTACAGACAAATCAATAACAAATATACAAGCTTGCCATAACAACTGATATTGAATGTAAGCAGGCAAAAAAGGTAATGGTTGAAGGGTAGAGTTTTCAATAAAGAAAGGTCAATAAAGTAAGTTCCATTACTTTCAGTCGATTCATGGCAATGTTTTAAATAAATCCAACTTTAATTCAATCAAATGGCGTGCTGAAATGTGAAGTTTGATATTTGATTTCACAGTTGAGTTTAATTTTCACTGGTACAATAAAAATCTTCAGTGGAACATTCTGGGCAGCACAAACATTTATCTAAACATCACTTATATGTGACATAACTACAGGCAGTTGTCGTGTAGTTTGTGTTAGTGAATGGAAAATCATTTGTAATCCCTAGGTCATACACGGGCACCCATTGAGGGTCGAGGTATACCTGATTTTATCACAATTATGATCAAAATCCACCAACTATTTTGCAACATAAGTGATTAAGAAGACAGCGTTTGTGTATTTTGTCACAAGAAACACGCAGATGAACATATGTGCGAAGAGAGATTTTACACAGTTTCATGTCATTTTATTTGGAGAGCAGCCATATCGTCAGGACACCATGTGAGGAAGCTTAGGTGCTTAGTGTAACAACTCAATATGTATTTTATTTATTTAACTAGTATTCATTAAAATCATTGCAAATATATTGCTATTCCAACTTTTTTAAGTATCAGCTTGCTTCCTGCTTGAAGAAATATCCCACTATTGAAATGTACCTTAAATGCGTGAACGCTGCATACATGCCTTTCTATGACTAGTGTTGCATTTCCAAAGGATAACTAATAATGAACAGGACCTGAGTTATTTTTCTTCTAAAATTGAGGGAAACGGCTTAAACATATTTATTTGTAGACAATAATGACCTGCAGTTCCATTGTGCCCAAAAGCCTCCTCACTCCAAAACTTTTA
Organism: Calotriton arnoldi; assembly: GCA_963921515.1. Lineage (NCBI taxonomy): Eukaryota > Metazoa > Chordata > Amphibia > Caudata > Salamandridae > Calotriton > Calotriton arnoldi. Next base: position 153,699 of record CAWUFW010017146.1, on the reverse strand, counting down.
CTTTATTTTCCAGTTATAGTTGCTTCCCAATCTCTGTTCCCACCATTTATTAAAATTCACCATCCCTTTTTGATTCCCATCCTGTTAGTCACTGAGGGCCATATTATCAAGAACGGCGATAACATTATCGCCGCTTTAGCGGCAGGAAACTGCCGCTAAAGCGGCGATAAGGGGCTTGATAATATGCCCTATAGAATTCCAATAGAAGCCCAGGTTTGATGTCCTTCACACCAGAACCTGGGCTTCTATTGGAATTCTATAGGGCATATTATCAAGCCCCTTATCGCCGCTTTAGCAGCAGGAAACTGCCGCTAAAGTGGAGATAAGGGGCTTGATAATATGCCCTATAGAATTCCAATAGAAGCCCAGGTTCTGGTGTGAAGGACATCAAACCTGGGCTTCTATTGGAATTCTATAGAGCATATTATCAAGCCCCTTATCGCCGCTTTAGCGGCAGTTTCCTGCCGCTAAAGCGGCGATAATGTTATCGCCGTTCTTGATAATATGGCCCTGAGAGTTATGTGTTTTAGCAAAGATCCTGCATATACAGATCAAAGAAAATGCAAGAGTGCAGAAACGCTCGTGCAAACGTCCCAGCCACTATTAATTAAACAACATTTGAGTAATGTAGGTACGTTTTACATGTTCAAATTTATGGTGTAGATTTTGAAACTCAGAGGTGTCCCTGTAGATGAAATGTCCTGTCCACAAAAGGGGTTAACACCGTTCTGATTATTCTGAGACAGTTGCACTCTTCTAGAATAGCATAACAAGGCAGTGTCTCTTTCTCACTATCACCGAGAATGTAATGTAGAGATAGGAACAGAAATTGAGAATGCTTGACATTTTAAATGGTTTTACTCATCTTTTGGGAATAAAAAAAAGTTTGACTTTTACATTTGGTCAATAAACACTGTTCAGTGCTGTAAATCTCCGACTGGTTGCCAATCTTTGTAGACAAACGCCCATTTGGCAAGTGACAGTAGGGAATGCTTGATATAAATGCAGAATTTGGCAAATGGGACAGTGAGGCTTCTGTGCAGGTGGGACAGCGCTATGAAGCTGGACTTGCAGGGCAGCATGTTAAGTGGAAATGCTGAGAGAAGGGAAAATCAGGGGAAAAGGGTCTCTTGCATTGTGCCCTTTACTTATGGACACCGCTGGCTTTCAATTTCTGACTTGCTCATTCACACTTAACTGGGTTGCACAGTCACATCAGTCTAGACAAAACTGGGCCCTTTGCCAAGCATGTGGGTGGTAAAGAGAAGATCATTGCATTGCCCGTCCTGGATGGCACAAGTGGCCTTGAGGATTAGATTGTCTTGTGTTGTTGGAAGATAACTGGATTTCCCCCTATGCATGGTCCTGCTCCAGCTAGCAATGAACGCAGTGGTTAAATAAAGTCACAATACCGTAGGTAATAGAGAGATTCTACCGAATCCGAGCTGACAATCAAAGCCCAGCGCAAGCAGTGAAACTGAGGGGCATATTCTCAAGGACTTATCGCCGAGTTAGCGGCACATTATCGCAGCCAAAGTGGCGATAGATTTATCGCCCTATTCACAAGCAGGTGCTAACAGGCGATATCGCCAGTTTTCCTGCGATAGCAGCCGCAAAAAACATCGCCACGGATGACACCGGCAACTAACGCTAATGAGATGCAGAGTAGGCGTTCCTGTGCAAAAAGCCGCGATAACACCACTTCGCAATATTCTCTACGACCAGCCAGATTGGCGATAAGATCCCAAAACAGGCGATAAGGCGCGTTAGCAGCAGGGATTTAACACCTGCTCTTACCTGGTGTTAAGGCGGACGACAACCTGCACCACAAAAGGGAGCCCAGACCAGAGCCACACCTGAAGAACAACAGATGCCATGGAGCTACTGATCATGCAGCTCGGAGCTCCAAGAGGGCCACAACACCCACCGCCACCACACCCAGGCCCGCCACCCCCCCCCGGACCCCCCCCGGACTACCACAGAGGCAGCACAGACAAAGACAGCGGACCTTCAGAAAACGCACCAGCCTCACAGACTTAACACCAGAGGATGTCATTGCCCACTACAGGCTCAAAAGGACAACCATCCTCCGCATCCTGACCATCATTGCCCACAGGCTGACGGTACCAACACAGCGGACAACCAACATCCCTCCGCAGACAAAGCTGCTGGCTGTGCTGCACCTGTTGGCCTCTGGTACCTTCCAACCAACAACTGCCAGAGTCGGAGGAGTCTCACAGCCAGCCCCATCCAAGTTCCTCACACCTGTCTTGGATGCCATCATCAGCTTGGTACCCCAGCACCTTTACTTCCCACACACTGCGCAGGAACAGCTGGAGACCAAGCAACGCTTCTACGCCATAGCTGACTTCCCTCACGTGTTGGGGGCAATCGACTGCACACATGTACTCCTCGTGCCCCCTGCCGCCACTGCACACAATTACCGCAACAGGAAGCACACGCATTCCATCAATGTGCAGGCAATAGTGGACCACCTGGGACTCTTCACCAATGTCGTCGCCAACTACCCAGGCAGTGTGCATGATTCCTTCATCTTCCGACAGTTGGCATCGAGTTTCTTCTTGGTTTTGCCCTTCACATCATTCCAGCGCCTCTTGACCTCTTCCATTGTCCTCCTCAACTCTGCAACTGCATTCACATGGTCCAAGATAGTCTGCCATGTTTGCGTCTTTGTTGCCAATGACACGTTGGAGGTGACGAACAGTTGTTGGTAGTGTATTATCACCTCCGTAACGATGATCCTGTTTTCCTGCGGACTGAACCGCGTCTTCCTCTTCCTTTTCTCCTTGGCCTTCCCCGACCCCGAGGTTCCTTGCTGGTCGTCTGTGGGGCTTGTGGGGTTCGCGTTGTCCTCTGCACTCGGTCCGGGTGCATCCATGGTGCTACGCAGTTTAACTTTTTTTAGTCTTTTTTTTTTTCTGCTTTTATGGTGCATTTTCCCGCATGACGCGTTGGAATTGCAGGCCTGTCGCTGGTTATCGCTGATTTTTGTATCGCGATTTGGGGCATCACAACTTTTTTCGCGTTCGTGTTTCGCATTTTTTCTGTGTCGCGTTAATTTTAACACGGTCATTTGGCGCGTTATCGTGAGACTATCGCATGGTGCCGCCGGGTTGAGAATACGTTAACACGGTGTTATTTTCCCGCGATGGACTGCGATGTGCAAAGTTGCGTTAACCTAATTTTGCGATAATTATCACACGTTCTTGAGAATATCCTCCTATGTTATTTAAAGACGTTAAGTTTCTGCATATATGGTTACCATATTAAAACGACATGTTTAGGATTGTGATCCTTCAACAGTGTATATAGCTATCCATTACCGTATGCATAATTTGCATCCTTTTCTATTCAAGAATGATTGTTTACACATTTTTTGAGCATTCTCACCCCTTTAAATACTTCATATAATTGCTCAACAATCCATTGGTTTTCAAAAGGAGGTGAAATGAAGGAACCGGGTTGTGTACAGAAGTTTATAGGGCCGGTACATTGACCAATTACTTTTGATTTCTCTATGAGGTTATTTTGAAGCATGGGCCTGGGCTGAGAAAGCAGCGGAGCTCTGTGCAGTGACGGGGTTATTGGCACAGAACAGGACAGCAGTGGGATGGGGTGAAAGAACATGTCACGTGATTGAATGGGATGTGCTCTGGGCCTTTTAAGTAAGAGCAGGAAAGGGTAGTGAGAGGGTCAGTTTGAGATTTTGCTTTCGAGGTTATTGGGAAAGTTCATGCATTGTAGGATGATCTGCATTGATATGTTACTGGGTAGGCATGTGAACATTCACAAAACTTTCTTTTGCATAATTACTGGACATTTTTGGAAAATTGTGTCAAATCATGCAAAAGCAAATGTGTAATTTTCTACTATATTTTACTTCAAAATGTGACTTGCTTCATTTTTTGACACAGAATGCATTTTGTGTTAAAAATAGTGTGAAATTACAATTGCTGCTCGCATTCTGGTTGTTTGCATTGTTGTTGCAATTTGCGTTATATTTTTACCATCAACAGAGTTGTAATTACACAACTGGTGCAATGTTTTTAATTCGTGAATTTCACATAACAAGAATAACACAGAATTCCCAAAATTACACAAATTATGATGGCAAAATTTACATTTTTCCCTTGCCTAGATATTAGTTGCTGTACAATGACTCAAAAGCATCACTAACGTAAAAAATGTATTTTCCAATAGTAGTCATTTAATTTAATAAATACGGTATACATTTTTTTATTAAGGGTAACACATAATTTCGTTTTGAGCATTTAGCAGCTATAGAGCACCTTATGCATAAGCATTCATAGCATCTGTATAATTAGAGTGATATATTCTATTTGCTTCTTTCAAATGTGCTTTGTTCGCACCAGCAGCAGTGATACAGGTTTGTAAGGCATTAAGTCCCAAGCAACTTAACTACAAAATAGGACAAACATGCCTCAGAAATCCTTAATGAATAGTTTGAAGGGAAACATTGCACGACCGATGCTCTGACTGCCTCACTGCTCATATTTTAGATATGCATGTGTAAGGCAGACACAGTGGGGCATATTCTCAAGGACTCATCGCCGAATTAGCGGCACTTTTCCGCCACGAAAGTGGTGATAGATTTATCGCCCTATTCACAAGCCTGCGCAAACAGCCGACATTGTCAGTTTACCTGCGATAGCTGCCGCTAAAAACATCGCCAAGGCTGACAGCGACAACTAACGCTAATCATATGCAGAGTAGGCGTTCCCGTGCAAAAACTCACGATAACACCACTTCAAGATATTCTCAACCAAGCTGAAACAGGCTATATGGCGGAGATGTATGCTACCGCTTCCTTCTTACCACAAAGGCAGAATCATCCACATCATCGTCCTCTGATGTGTGATGTGCCTCACATGTGGGTGGTGGTGTTTTGTCTGCAGCACTGTGTGGCACTGACACATCAGGGGCCGGAGGTGGAATGTCTGCCGCACTGTGTGGCAGTGACACATCAGGGGCCGGAGGTGGATTGTCTGCCGCACTGTGAGGCACTGACACATCAGGGGGCGGAGATGTGGATGGAGTAGTAGCAGCAGCATTCATCTGCGCCAGGCCTTGTGGCAGCAATGCCATGATGAGGATCTGCAGGGCATGGAAGATCCCGGCTACATCTCGCTGGTGTGAAGCCGTGGCAGCTATTCTTTCCACCTGCACCCGCTCCATGTTCTCCATGATCCTCCGCATGTGTCCCAACTCCCGACTGACATCGCTGGAGCCGCTCTGACTAGACAGTTGTTCTTGTCTCAGAGTCATGACTCCAGAGATGTCAGCCATGGCTTGTTGGAGAGCATGGAGCGGACTGTGGGTGTCCGTTAGGGACTGTAAGTGGTACCTGATGGGACTTAGACACCCACGTATGGCAACTAGTTTGGCTGCCATGAGGTCGAACCCCACCCGCACCTGATCAGCCATCTCCTTCTGGCCCTCTAACACACGGCGTTGGAATGCCATGTGTTGGTCGTGGGGGTCCTGGGAGACAGCCGTTGTGGTGGGTGCTTCCTGCTGTGTGGTCTGTGCAGGGGGTGGGGTCTCCTTGATGCAGATGGGCTACCCTGCTCCTGGGGGTGGGGTGCTGAGGGTGTCCATGAGCTGTTGGAGGGCATCGGTGTCGATGGTGTGGAGGTCCTCTTCATCATCAGTGAAGAGTTGTACGGTCTGCTCTGCAGGAGGTGTTGATTCTCGCTCTGCAATGTAAAGGGGAGATGCAGTTTAACAGTGTGTTCCATGTATGTTCACGCATTGAACAAGTTTACAAACAGACTGCATGACAATGTATATTGTGACTGTTTGGGAGGAGATGCCTATTTGATGTGGGACAGTGGACAGTTCTACGCCATCAGGGATGTGGGGTTCTACTTGGACATTATCATCTCACAGTTTCCTGCTATGCCAAATGTGATTGGCCAGTTTCTACACACAAGCGGCAGCAGTTGTGTCCTCTGTTCTGTTGTGAAAGTGTTGCAGTTTGTACCACATTGTTGTCAATGTTGATGTGCTCGGATTCTTATGTGTGTGTGCTGCATTGTGGGAGAGTCGCCCCTGCAGCTCTGATTTTGCTGGCCCTTATCCCTTTCAGGTGGTGTGCCTTTCACTTCTGTGCTTATACAGTGCTGAGATGTTGCAGACTTGGGTAAATTGGGCTCTTGGTGGGAGTGGGGATCTTGGGCATGGTTTGTCCGCAAATGTCTTGTTGACGTCAGGGGTTGTTTGTGCATGTGGATGTGTCAGAGTGTGACCTGCTCCTTTATGGATGTGGTCCACACTCAGCCACCTCAGTGTCGTGGCGTGCACCATGTCATGATAATTGGACTGCAGCCATGCTAATCGTCATGCAGTGTCACTTGCATTGTCAGTGTGGCTCACGTACCCGCAGCTTTGCTGGGTTCAGCACATGTGCATGGGTTTGTTGTGAGATTAGTGATGTGTGGGGAAGGCCCCCTCTGTGCACATTGTCGACGGGGGCCTACTTTCTGTTTCTATGTGTGCTGCAGTATGCCAAGGAGATCAGGGACATGATCCAGAGTCATTGTGGGTGTGCACTGTGCTATACTTAATTGTGCATGTGTACCATTGTGCCCATCTCCCCGTCCCCCCAGTCCCTGGTTGTTACTCACCCTGTTGCTGTTGGGTCAGGTCATGTTGAGCAGTGTCCGGTCCCCCAACTCCTGCCACCGTCTCCCCACTGATGACTGTGTACACCATTTCCTCCATCTCATCCAGCTCCTGCTGTGGCGCTGGACTCCCACCTCCAGTCTGCATTGCGGCTTTCCGGTTGTTAGCGAGTTTCAGCTTGGTTTTGCGCTTCACATCATTCCAGCGCTTCTTGCAGTCGTCCACTTCCCTTCTCTTCACTCCGACTGCATTCACCTTGGCCAAGATGGACTGCCATATTGCATTTTTAGATGCCAATGACACAGTGGAGGTGATAAACAGTTGTTGGTGGTGTTCTATCACCTCCGTAATCAGGATCTTGTTTTCCTGCGGACTGAATCGTGGGTTCCTCTTCTTCTCCTTGCCCTTCTCCTTCCCCGAGGTCCCTGGCTGGTCCTCCGGGGGGTTTGTGGGGTTCTGGTTGGCCTCTGGAGTTGCTCCAACTTCCTCCATGGTGCTTTCAGTTGTTTGGGTTTTTTTTTTTTTTGGCAGTTTTTTGGGTGATTTTTCCCACCTGATGTGGGAATAGCAAGCCTGGCGCTGCTTATCGCTGATGTTTTTATCGCTGTTGGGCCCATCGCCACTTTTTTCACGTTCAGGTTTCCTTTTTTATTGGCGTCCCGGTAATTTTAATGCGGACATTTGACGCGTTATCGGGATACTATCGCCTGTTGCCGGCGTGTTGAGAATACGCCGTTAACACAGCGTTAGTTTCCCGTGATAGACGGCGTTATGTAATATTGCGTTAACCTAGGTTGGCGATAATTATCGCCCGTTCTTGAGAATATCCCCCATAATTTCAAAGCAAGCATTACTAACATTTTAGAAAGGAACTCCATGGCATGCTTCAAATGATACTGCACTAGAGCCTTTGGGCGGTGATACCATTAAATAAAGAATTTTTGCTGTATTTAGAGGTTTTGCAGTAAATATGAGGAATAACCAGGGTGGTAAGAGAATTTGACGATGATTCACAAACATGCTAAATCAAATCCTACTGGTAATCTGAGGGGGTCAGAGACAGCTGAGAAAAGCACTTTCAAGGAGAAGCAAGGACAGTGAAAGAAAACATGAGAAATAGAAACACAAGCCTCCCTGGAGTTTTTACCAGTAATTTCATTCAGAACATGTGTGTTTCCTACTTGAAGACTAAGATCCGGGGTGTAGCTTGGGGTGGGGGGGGGGGTTTGGGGTGTAATCCCCCCCCAGTAAATCTATTTTCTGATAAGTAGTTGGGTCTAAGTGTTTTCAGTTGGGTATAGTTAGGTGTCTGTTGGATTTCACCAGGAATTTGTACATACACATAGGCAAAAAAGCACACAAAAAACTTTCCATCTCTATTCTGAAAGACCTCAGAAATGTTGGTTATTTTACAAATTATTGTGTTTTTCTCTCACTTAGTACTCCTACCAATACACATTCCTTTCCCTTTCCACTACCCCTTAAGCCCCTCTCACGCGTCCTACTAGCACTGTGATGTATTTTAACATTATATGGCAGCGTGATAGTTGGAAAATCTGAAGTTTCCCCCTCCCCCCCCACCCCCACAATCTTACTGACCAAGCTACGCCCCTGACTATGATAGGTGAACCGCAGGGCAGATCACTGTCTGTCTTTCTAAAAGGCCGTCTTACAGAATTCTTGTATCAGTTCTCCAAAGAAAGTAGTCCGATATTGTAGCTGTTAATAAGGCTGTGTGATGTTTCAAAAGCCACTAGAAACCCCCCAATACACCTAGTATTTAGACAAGATTCTTAGAGTAAATTAGCTTAACAACAGAATAGAAGTTTCCTCAGACGTTTTGCTTTCTGATACGGAAATTCATAGAATAACTGTGTGTGGGTTTGTTAATATCTAATACAAATTGTTAACATCAATGAACACTATCATGAAAAAGCACTCTCACAAACATCTACACTGTGCCCCGACCATTGACACCAATGAGGTACGTATTTACAGCTTTAACTCCACATCCAGCTGTACGTGTGTTGTTCAAAGGATTAAAATAAACACTTTAATGTTAAAATATTTTAAAACATTCTGTGCAAACCTCTTAAAATACTGAGGCTTAGTATCTCGTAGCACACTTAGCCCCACAAACATGGTGTTTGTCTGTCTCAGTCAATGTTTCCAATTAATACGAAAACCCCTAAAGTTCCAAAAGCTTGGCTTGAGCACACACAAACGAACACACACATTGTACTCTGTGTAAAAATATATATTTTCTGGCCTTACATTTTTTACAAAAGAACCCTGTCCCGTCACCAACAACTACTATGAAGGCACCTATAAACTGCACGTCTTGTGCCACTGTTCATGGACGTAACCAACAAATAACTACCTTCGAAGGATGTCCTCCTGAAGAACGAGTAGCAACTTCCAAAACAATGACGGCCCCGTGGATTTCATTAAATCAGTCCAGTGACATAAAACAAAACTCAACAATAAATGCAGCATAACCAAATTCACACAGCCTGTGCCCACCTAACAATTAGTTTATGTAATGCCTCTTCGTGATCATTTTCTTTTCACATTTCTCTCCTCTGAAAATCTGCTATTTGCCTCCAATTGTGTTTTTATTTTTATTCTGATACTCATCAACATCAGGTGTACAGAAAAAAGACAAATAAACAAACATTATAACAAATGACAGCATCTTAATTAGCATGATTACACGTGTAGGCGAAGCTAACACGATCCCACAAAATACAGCAGTAAAACTCATACTTGCAGCTCTGTAATAGCTCAAGCACAGGAACTAGTCAGCAGAGTGAGGTTAGTTTTAGCTTCACCCTAAATCTTTCGGTGTTTCTGAGCACAAATACTTCGGTAGAAGATTTTCTAACAACCAACAAATTCTGAGAAAGGAAGCAAAACTTAAACTGAAACCTAACTGTATTCCCCTAATGCTACAAAAATGATCTCACCCATTCTTTGGAGATGGGAGGGATTTTTTTTTGCCAAGAATCAAACAGTATGAAAAAAAAAAACACAAATCCATTCATTCTACCATTAATGAAACCGCTCTTTCGTTTTATCGCATAATTCATGCAGAGATGTTCATTCATAACCAGCATTTCATACAGCAATGAAAGTGACTTTGTAAAATAGATCTGGTTAATTGCAAATTCACAATCTCCATCTCCATCTCAGTTTGTAATCGTATCAAACACCTCTGCTAAAGCCAGGCTTTCAGGAAACGTGCCCTCATTAGCTACAGTAAACCCATTTTTACACAGTGATCGTAATCCCATTTAACAGGAGCATTTCTGCACGTCCCACAATCATACAAAAAATCTAAGATGAGGAAACGTGCGAAGGCTCAGATACATGAGGAAATAAGTGAGAACACATTCCGGGTAAGTACTGCACCCAGAGGCACCAGTATTTTCTGGGCATGGAGAATGCATCACCCTATTCCAGCCCACTCACAATCAGTGCCTATGTCAGAATGATAGCTCAGTGGATTAGAGTGGCAGCTGCAGAGCTTGGTCAGCACCCTTTCAGGTTGATAGAAGTACTTGAATTAAGTTCCAGTCATTGGATACCTGAAAGCTTATGCATTATATGTGGAATGCCTCAAATACATAGGTTGAGGTGGCCAATGGTGGCTGTTTTCAGGATATTGCAAGCCATCAGGAATTTCAGGGACCAAGAAGAGGGTTAAAGCCAAAGGCCACTTTTTTTTATAGCATACTTTTGTACCATTCATAGTGGTAGAAGTCCTGGTGCTACTGCTCAAACTACTACCGTGAGTACTGTTACTAGTAGCACTTCTCAGCACCTGCCGGAACACCTTTCTTCTGCTCGAGGTCTTCGGGAACCTCTTGCTGCTCTAGCAGCAGACACTGTGATGTTAGATGAATTATTACAGTAGAGAAGTTGTCATTTTCTGTTTTTTACAAACGAGCAGTGATGTGCCAACTAAACTCTGAGGACATTCTGTACCGACTATTATCGAAATATAGCAGCCCTGCCAGGTATTGTATTTTTATATTGACCTTGATGCTGCAATGACTGTCAAACTTCAACATGTCTTTCTCAGAGGGGTGTTTCGGTGCAAGTCATAGTGACACTGCGTACCAGAAGTGTCCTAAAGGGTGTATTGCAAGCTGAGAATGAGTCATGTTAAGAAACAACCCAATGAAACACCAGTGTTCTTTGGAGTTAGCAATGGCAGCATGATTCACATCTTGGCAAGACAACTATGGTGCCTTGTCCCCACTGCCCCTGACACTAACCTGAAATTATTTTTAGAAAAAACTTGGCTTTGAATGACTTAGCGCCTGATTTAGAGTTTGGCAGATATGTGTCGGATATCCCGTCCGCCTATTCCTATTACAAGTCTGTAATATCCTATGTCACTTGCAGTATGGCAGGCAGGATAAGTAACCCGTCCACAATTCTGGTGGTATATGTGTTTTATTCCATAGTGTGTGACTGGTACATCTGATTTAGTATATCAGGCCGATAATCAGCATGCACTTCTGCGCCCCCAAAAGTATTCCCAGCTAAAATGCAAATTAAAGCCTCATAAGCTCTACAGAAACATAGAGCATTAATCCTGGTAAAGATATTCTACATATATTCGCTTCTTTGCATAAGTATCACCTGTATTAAAGGATACAGCTACCTGCGGTGATATTTTTGATTCAGAACCCAATCAGGATTGAAACATCTGCACCATGAGATCAACCATTAGAAGCTTCTCCAGAGTATGACGCGGCCCTTCCGCTCAAGGGCTTGTTCTCCTTCTCAGGACCTAGAATATATCCCCTAGCAAGAAGGCAGCAGGGCTTCACCTGATCCAGGATGATGGCAGAAAGCAAACCATTGATAGATGATCCTCAGAATGCAAACCAAAGCAACCATTGCCCACATCCTCCAGAAAAAAAGAAACTATGTTGTACAGCTGTATTCATAGTGTTGAATCCAATCAATCGCCTTGAACTCAGGCATGCTGTTTTATTCCATGTTGCTTTTCTTCTCTGTGGCGTGTACATCACACGCGTCCATGCTGTATTTGACCCAACTGTGAAGTAAAATATGGAGATCCGGTGCTGCAGAATTCTTGCAGTTTAAAGAAAGACGATGACTGTATCAGATCCCTTGTAGAACAATGGGGAGACATGCTTGCTTTGTTTTCTCGGTGCATGAATGTAATCCCTTCCAATGTGCTTGACCACCAGGCGCGCAGCATTTCAGGCAAAAATTCCACAGGAGAAAATGCGTGTCCAGAGCTGAAGTGTACGGAGACTCGTGCGTCTTTGGATCCGCTTTGTGAATGTGCCAGATCTCTGAGCTGGGATTTATATAAATACATTAGTGTCTGTAAACCTCAAAAAATGCAAATCCAATTTAAAATAAAATATTATCATTGTCAACAGTGAAGGCATATTTACTGTTTAGAAAAGAGCATATTTAGGATACTGTAATGTGTTCCAGGGAGCGAAAAAAAGTTTCAACAACCAACACGCAGTGTTTCGTGACAAAATAGGCCTTTAGATGACATTATTTGTGCCCACTTGTGGCTCCATGTTACTGCAAACAAACTGGTAATGTGATATGAAAGGTCAGTAACGGCACATAAGACCTCAACCTGTGTGTGTTATTCCTTGGGGAGAGCGATATTTGCCTACAAACACATCAACAAGAAATAAAACTGCTTTTCATAACAGCCGCCATTCAAGGGTAAGCGGCCCTGTTCTTCATGTCTGAAGGACATGTGAGTGCATGAGTAAAGAGAGCTTGCTGTGACTTCACACGCCTTGCTGTTACTGTTCCTGTGCAGAATCAAATCCCCTTGATATTTTTTTATTTTTGAAAAATACCAATTATCCACATTCTATATAGGTCTGGAGGCTTCAGCATCTCCATAGCTACATATAAAAGTATTGATAACACGTTGAAACCAAAAGTGAGCTGTTGCACTGTCAACTTTTTCTAAATGCGCATGCTGAGAAGAAACGTAGACTTTCTTTGCCTCTGAAAGAACAACAGCTGTGAAAGTAAATTTTAACTTTTTTTTATAGCTTTTGTAGCTTTTACAATGAAAATAAATTAACTTTGAGAATGGCACAGTGTTTTATTTTTAGTTGTTGAAAGACAGAGTGCCCCTGCCTTGTGGATGTAGAATTGTGGGGTGAGGTTTTAATTTGTTACTTTGGAGGTAGAGCAGTGCCAGTACCATAGTACTGGAAGATAGCAATGTGATGGTCTGAGGGCGACAGTGTAGGGTGGCAGGGTTTTTTGAGAGCTGGAACGAGGCGGTGGCTGGTGCTAAGTCCATGATGTGATGCAGCAGTTAAGTCCATGATGTGATGCAGCAGTATGATGATATGGGTGTAGAGTAGGGCTTTGGTTGGAAATGCATTGCTGTGCATAGTAATCCAGTGTCAGAGGGTGGTGGTGATGTGTGTGTGAGAAGGTGGGTTAACCATCTGAGACACCCGGATTTTTCGCTTTTTGATCACCTGATTTTTGACCTTTTACTGTGGGAGATCCACATACCCTGGGACTCACCCACGGTAAACTCATTGTAAGTGGACTGCACATGTTTTCTGCCAGTGTCCGCCTTGTGAGATAAGGCCACTGCGATGCAGCCAGGGTAAGGTGTACCGGGCTGGTTACATGTGGACACGTGTGCAACCGTATAAGGTCTGTGCGGGGGAGATTCCTATCGTATGCAACCCAAAAGATGGGTACAGATATACTGGCGTGGAAGGGACTATGCAGAGTTGGGTGGTGACATGGAGTTGGACTTATAATGTAGGGGTACACATGTCAGGGATACTCAGTGTGCTTTACTGTTTTACTGTAGGAACACTCCATTATACTCCTATGGAAAAGAAGACCACACATGGTAGTTTCAGTTCCCTTGGGCCTACAAACTCCAGACTCACACAAAAGTACACTGTACGTTCTGTGAAAAGAACCATTCTGCTATGTCCAAAAGTGTATCTGTACCACTTATGGGTCATCAAAAAATGTCATATTCCTCTGACTCATCTCAGAACCAGAGGTCAGGCCTTGTGTGACCCTGCCAGGCTGGATTAATTACCTTCCTCCCCAAGCTGTAGCATCAGAGGCCTAGCCCTTCACTGCAAGCATTCCCCAGTGTGGAGGTCTTCTCTCCAGGAGGGAGAGATTGGGAGAAGCTGCAGGGCATTAATCAGCATCTGTCACCCGCTGCCAGGCACCAGGCCTGTTCCAGGCCTGGGCTATGATGTTAGCGAGTGGGGGCAGTGGGCTTTTCAGAGACCATGTGGCAGGGGACCCTTGGACGAAGCCATATTGAAGTATCCCAGAGGCCTGTGCAGGAAGGTGGGATCAAGGCAGAGAGGTGATGTGGCACTGCAGGATAGGCCAGAGGTGCATTCCTGCCAGCATCCTCTGCCCCTCCTTAAAAGGCTTTTGTGCAGAAAGAAGAGCTCTCTGGGATGTGTTTTTGCTGAGGAACACTTGTACTGGAGGATGACGCCATGGGCAGTTGGAAAGAGGAATCCCCTGCCTGTCCCCAGGACTCTGGACTGTGCCTCTGAGGGAGTCCAGGACCAGTGAGGGAAATCCTGGGTTGCTGCACAAGGGGAAAAGCCCAGAAGAGGAAACCAGGTGAAGGATGGCACAGGGAGCCAGTGAAACCTGCTCCCTGCTGAGTACATCCTCAGGGACGCCAGGAGGCAGAAGGAGATCACTCCCGGTGGCTAGGGCTGGCCACCAGGAGCGAAAAGAGGCCAAGGTTGGCGAAATTGGCCCAACGGGGCCGAGATATGCCCCCTGGAAGGTAGGCGACCTTTGACGTCTGGTGGGACTGACGACGAAGCTTGTGGGGCTCGGCCGCTGGTCTCTAATGTGCCCCCTGGGTGGGTCAGGTCTTGGGGGCTGCCCCCAGAAGAAGAGAAAGTTGGGGAGCACCATTGCGCCCCCGTAAAGGTGCCTGGGGGCCCAGGATCCCAACCCTGAGCCCCAACCAAGAGAAAGTCGGGGAGCGCCAATGTGCCCCCTTTGAAGGAGCCCGGGGGCCCAATACCCCAACCCTGGGCCCCAAACAAGAGAAAGTCGAGGAACACCATCACCCCCCCTGTGAAGGTGCCCGAGGGCCCAGGATCCCAACCCTGGGCCCCAACCAAGAGAAAGCCAGGGAGCTCCATTGCACCTCCCATGAACGTGCCCAGGGCCCCAGGACCCAATACCTGGGCCCCAATGGCTGGAGGGAGGAGGGGGGAGTGTCATCGCACTCCCCTGCGTTCCCCGGAAGGCCAGCCACAAAGCCCGTAGGAGCGGGTGAACCCAAAGAGGAGGGGCTGGCTCCCGCGGCAGAATGAGAAAGTCCCCACCATAAGTCTCTGGGGCTCAGAAAAGAATACCCCCTCAAGGATTTCCTTCAAGTGTTAAGTTTCTCTGATGCTGGATCTTTCGTTCTACAGCGCCGATGATCCTATTATGGTTGCTGCTAGTGTGTCTAGAGTTACTCCCTGGAGAGCTTTCATATTGAGTGACACTTTCTGGTGATGAAAGGTGGTAAATGCGCCAATGTGCATTTACAAAAAGGTGGTCCCTAGGGGAAGAGATTTCACATGCTTTGTTTTATGCTAAATATGATTTTTGAATATATGTGGCTAGCATTCTTGACAGGGTGCCCGATGATAATTGCCTAGTCCTGTAATTAAAAATGTGGTGCCCTGTAGGGGCTGTGATAGAATTTGCATTATTCAGGTATCAGTTATGATAAGTGTATCCTGCTCCCATTCTTATTATATGTGTTCCCATTATGAAATGCTTATTGAAATAATGGGGTGGGCAGCCACTATGGGCCCTCACTCCAAGTTATGGTCAATCCTTGGCATTTAGAGACAAGATAATGTTTATACACCTGAGTGATGGTACTGGACCCCGTCCTGTGGGAGGGGTGTGAATGTTTACACAATGTCATCAAGAAATATTTCCATCAGCTTATGTATATTTGTAAATTGTTGCATAGTATTGTGTAGTGTGTGTTAGTAATAAATGTACTTTTCCTTTTTCTAAAGAAAAGCCCAGACTGGACAATAATTTATTAAGTGTTATTACTGCGTATCTGTGAATGGTGATTACTAGACCACACCACCTCCCTTGAGTAAGCCTTGGACTGCTCTGCAAAGCTACCCTATGAGAGTCAAGCGCTACAATGGGTTGTTCGGTTCCCAGAGGAGGACGAATGTAGACCCATTGCAAGCAGGCCACACACCTAATGCCTCATTTTCTAACAATGTGGTTTGGTGATAGTAGTGCCAAGATGTACGTTGGTAGTACAGTGGTTGAAGTGGTAGTCTATTTTTGGGGTAGTACTGTCGTGCTCGCTATAATAGTCAGCTTATGAGGCTAGTGGGGGTGTTAGTGCAGTAGCGATGAGTGTTACAATATTGTGTGTTGTATTGGTGGTGGGTGGTAAAGCAGTTATGGGGTAGTAGTTCAATGATGGGGTGGTAATATGATTTGGGGTCATAGGGTGGTGCTTTTGGTGTAGAATAGAACTTGAGTTAGTAAGGCTGTAGTTGGGGTGATAATTCATGCTGGATTTGTTGAGGTATATTATTAGTGCAGTAATGGAAATTGTTCTGCAGTGCTGGGGTATCACTGCACTGCTATAACGTGGTGCAGCATTTCAGAAGTTCTGCAGTATTGATCTGTGTGGTCTCACACAGTGCAGGTAAAGTAGAAAAAGGAGCATTGGAAATGCTCTGCAGTGGAAATGTCTCCTCCCCAGACCAGTCTGATTAGAAAAAGCATGGTTAAGACTCTGCAGTTGCTAAGACCACACTTCACAGATCAGGTAAAATGAAAAAAAAGGAATGAAGAGAAAGGCTCTGGGTGGGAGCATCACCACAGTGTGTGACAAGACAAGCTGTCTCATTTGCAAGGGCAATGTTCTGCAGTAGGGCTTGTATTTCACTGCAGAGTGCGTAAGAAAGAAGAGGCAAGGAAATGCAGTGATGTAGTCATCATTACACAGAGTGCTCTGATTTAAAAAGATGAGAAGGCTCTTCATGTGTATTGGTCTCTGTTAGAAATGGGGGTCTCTAGTTGGCAGAGGTAGGTACCTTTGTCCAAATAGGGACCCTTGCTTCTTGCCAGGGTAAGGGGGATACAATTCTAAAATAACCCCTGCTCACCCCCTTGGTAGCTTGGCACGAGCAGATAGGCTTATCTCAGAGCCAGTATATAAAGCATTTGTGAACACATACAGTAAGACAGTGAAAACACTACAAATGGACACCACACCAGTTTAGAAAAATAAGCAATCTTTATCTAAACCAAAACAAGATCAAACGAGAAAAATCCACAATACAGTAAAAAGATATGACTTTCAGATGGTATAAATAGTTCAGTTCAAAGCAAATTGCAGATGCGACACTTTTCACACAAACTACCTTGGATGTGTCACACACACAGCAAAAGGGCCGCAGGGAAGGTGATGCGTCGGTTTCTTACACTCAGGGAAGGCGATGCATCAGTTCCTTGCTTCGGGGGAGGTGATGCGTCGGCTCCTTACTGCTACTCAGGGGAGGTGATTCGTCGGTTCCTTACCAGAGAGGAGGTGATGCGTTGGTTTCTTACTGCGTGGGGAGGTGATGCGTCAGGTTCTTACTGCGTCCCTCAATGATGCGACAGACTTGGTGCCTCGATGCTGATGGAGCAAGGTTTCAAAAATGAAACTTGCTTGTATGCAATCCTCCTCATAGTATTAATTTATTAAACTTGTACTGTCAATACTAATCTTTGCATTCACAAACACAAAAGGGATAGGCGCTTGCCTATGTGTTTTACTAATGAATAACGCTTGTCTATAAACCAAGATGGCTGCTAAAGCGCGGGAACTTCATTGCGCATGTCGCAACCTGATCACATGGTGTGACGTCTTTCTTTCCTTGGTGGGAAACTTCTGCTTCTGCGCAGTGTGCACTAAAATGGCCGCTAAATGTTTTCACATGCTTAAGCTTGCTCTCATGTCATTATTAAATTGTCATTTTCTTAATGCTACTAATGCAGGATAGTATTATAATTAATTGGGAATAGAGTAGGGAAAGTGGGCATACAGTGAAACTTTTTATTTGTGATTTTAATATTTTCTTCTTGCACTTTTAGTAATTCGTAAACTTGGGCCTGGGTTGGTGACTTGAAACTCGAGAGACAGATGGTTCTGCGCATTTGTCCTGTATGCCTGCCAAGTGAAGTCAACTTGGACGTCTCCCAAGGCCACGACCTATTGGCCGAAGATGATGTACTCAATGTTTCCGGCGGACAAATTGTTACTTTTCTCCTGTAAAATGTATAACATTTGTCGTGAGACGGGTGGGAAATAAAGCGAATGTATTAATTTGAAGGGGCGGGAACGTAAAGACAATAGGCTTTACAATTTAGGCCAAATCGATATGGTGCGAGAATCCACCCCCTGTCCCTGTCCAATCAGAAGTAGTGGTCCCATAATGTTAGCAACATTAAGGGGAGGTACATGGGCGTAGAAGGGTATAATAGAATATAGCATTAGTAAATTAGTCAGAGCATATTTTCACGAAGAACAGGCGTCCATACTGCCAGAGCGCTCTCAACTCCAGACTGCCCAGCTGATCGGTTGCTGACTGAATTCCTGTCCGGAAGAGGTCCTGAGGAGGGGGCGGTGGAGTCCATTAGAAGGAAGGCACGGGAGAATCGAGAGAAGTCGAGTATCAGAGAGGGGAACGGCGCAGGCGTCGTTGTAGAGAGGTTACCGGTCCTGTCCTGATCCTGGAAGAAGTCTTTGCTCTTCATCCTTCCTGGGTCCTATCTTTTCCAACTCCTTGGCTAAGGGGCTTGGTTCTCGCATTTTAGGTAACTATACTGCAACCTTTAGTTGCGCTGCTGTCTCTATCTTCTCCTCTTCCTTAAACCCCGTCATTTATTAGCAAAATCATTTCTATGCTTTTTCTTGGGTATTTCAATCAAGTATCATGTTTTCTGTATTTTACTCTGCTAAAACTTTAGATAAACATTTTAAAACTTCCTGACTCAATGGTTATTTCAGGATTGTGTACTATAATGAATGTCACTCATTTTAAACTTCCCAATTAGCAAAGGATCCATTGGTAAGTTATTACTCTTCAATCAGAAGGTAATTGGTAGCAGGAACTTTGATAAAAGAGTACATCTGACACCCAGCGTAAGTATTAGTGTAGTGTGAATGTATGGGCCCAAGTGAGTATATGGTGTATGAATGTTGTTGGCTAATATTGCGCTGGATCAGTTTTCTGGTAGCAGAGGATGGTTGTTGTTACTCTTTGTTAATTGGGTAATGAGAATTTTATTTGTATTTTTTATGAACTAACATCCGCTTATTTTTGAGTTTTTGTTATATGTTGTCCAGAATACCCCGGGGTAGGTAAAAAGAATAGTGGGTGGCAAGTGGAAGCCATACTGCAGTGAGGTTATCTGTCAGGCAGAAATAGTACTGAGAAGTTAAGCAGGAATTTCAGTACTCGTTAGGGACTCTATGCGTGTGAGTAATAGCAAAAAGGGTACGCTGATAAAAATTTGATGTTATATCACCTAGTAAGGGTAACATTGGAGAAGTAACAGGTACTTCTGGAGCTTGTGTGAAGAGTAGACGGAAGTGTTTTACTCGTAGTGTATGTATTAGTAAACGGAAAGGTTTTACTAAAGTGTGGAAGAAACTATCCTTTTCAAAATTAGTGGAAACTGGCACGATAGCGAATGTTTTATGTTGTTACTGAAATTTAATTAAGATTTATAGAGAAAATAAGTTTGCGTAAAGTTTTGTAAAGGGAGGGTCAGTTGCCGGAGAGGGAGCTGACGTCACAAAACGCCGCGCTGTGGTAGGTTGAAACAGCGGGTGTGGAGAGACACTTGTAAAGGAGGGGTCAGTAGTCAGGAGTAGTACTGACGTCACAGGTGCCGCGCTGGGATTGGTTAAACCAGCGAGGAGAGAAAAGAGCAGATTGTAAAGGAGGGGTTGACAGAGAAACATCACCAAAAGGCCGCGCAAGGATTGGCTCGGAAATAAAAGATAGCAGACATTTGATTGGTCGAAAATATAGAAGCAAAATTCTTAGTGGATAAGGATTGCATGTTAAAACGTGATCCGACTTTAACAGGAACTCGTCCGGATAGGAGATTCCTAGGTTTTGCAGAATATAATTTTGTACACAGAAGATTAGATAGATTGTACGGAGAAAGGAGAAAAATGTCATTCTTACAAAAGATTAAGAATTATTTTAAAAAGGACAAACCAATCAAAACTAGAGAAGGAATTATTATTCCACCAGCTAAAACGCCAGCCTCATTTATGATGATGGAGAGAGGTTATTATACCTGTGTATGGATGGAGAATTGGATAGAATACACCAAAAATGATGGAGTATTAGCATTTCTCGAGAATGGTACCTTCAATGGAAGAATTCTTCAAAACTTGAGATTGAGGATGAATGATTTAGAACCCAGACCTAGATTAACCCAGTACGAAGCTCTAGAAGAATGGGAAACCGAGGCATTTGAGCGGGATAGATCTAGAAGTAATAGGAGTTACCCAGGATTTTTCCCCAGATATTTACGTGAGTCAAGAGAGGGTCAGATGAAACAATGGAGAAGGGCAATGATTACAGAGGGACTGTATCCATTATTCACAGAAGGAGAAAAATCAGGAGGCAAATGTACAGAAAAGACAAAACATTTAATAAGAAATGAGGATTCAGAAGACGAATTTATGGAAGAAATGTTAAGAAATCCCCCACCATATCAGGAAGGGACAAGTGGATGCCCTCCTAGTGCACCACCACAAACTCCAATGGTACCAAAGGTAATGCATGAATTCACCCTGACTAGAATACTTCAAGACAAAGAAAAGGAAGCTTTAGAAAAAACTAGAGCAGAATTAGTACGGAAAATAACTCAGATAAAAGTACATCCTGATTCATTGACTATTCCTGTAACAATTGGTCCAGTAGTTCCATTATATGGTACTCAAGGAAACTGCCCTCCATTGATACCTGTACCGACTCCTATGAATACTCCTGTGAGTAACCCAAAACCTGAAGCTCCAGTTATAATTGAGGATCAATTTAGTGACTGTGAATCCACAATATCACTCATGGATTTACCTATTCGAGGTTCTGTAAATAATACTCCAAGAAGAGATGTACCTTGAGGTTCAAAAGATGTAAGTTTAGTAACTTCATCAGGAACAAAAAGTGCTACCATAGTAACACCTGAAGATCTAGAAAGATGGGTACAAGGGTCAGTTAAACAGTGCACACCTCCAAAAGTACTGGATATCCATAAATTAAAAGTTGAATTAGAAGAAATAATAGCAGGAAATGTAGGAGTAGAACGCTTGAATACCTATGATGAAGAAGAATTATTGTTCCTGTGCAGAAGTATCACTAGAAATGTGAGGGTATTTCATGAAAAATTGTCCAATCTAGCACTACAGATGGGAATTGTTGGACCTGGCCCTTTTTGGCAGGTTCACCCCTGAACTTTTTGCCTGTCCCTTAGCCTTTTCCCTGTGTAGTGTTGGTGATTTTAGGCCTCTGGGCACTTTAGCACTGTGGCCCAGTGTAAAGTGCGTGCGCGCTGTGTGCGTGTGTAGTAAGCTTGGCCTGCCCTCCCATAGGAATGCATGGGGGATAGTGTGCCTGTGGTAATTCCTGGTATGAAAGGTGCAGTGTGGTCAAGTCTAGTATGTATGAATTCGTGAGAATAAATGCTGCGCAATGGTGTGCGCAGATTCATTGTGACTGGTGTAGAAATGCCACTTTTAGAAGTTGGCCTTTATGTGTGCTCTGAGTCTGCCTGCCTGATGTGGATTGCATGTCTGGCTCTGTGAGTGACAGGGGCTGGGAGGTGTGTGTGGCTCCAGGAGGGGCAGGGTGAGTCAGCGCTGGGCTGAATGGGACACCTGAGTTGAGAGTTGCGGGAGGAGAGATCCCCTGACCCTGAAGAGGATGTTGCCTGCCCTGTACAATGCTGGCTCCACCTCCTGTGGTGCGTCTGATGTCCCTAGCCTGTCCTGTGAAAGGAGAGAGGAGCTGAGCAAAACAAAGTGCTCCAAAGCTCCCCCCAAACCCGTTGCGTCTGGTTTTTCCCCAGCCCTGTGCTGTGTCACAAAGGGATTTTGGTGTATAAAGAAGGGGCTGTGACCCCATGAACTTGTTCAGTTCTGCAGTTCTGTTACTGCCAGGGCGTGCTGCTGCTGGGGCCCAGGGGGGGGCTACCATGAGGGCTTGCCTCCCTGGGCCCTGCATTGCCCCTTCAGCTAAGGACTTATTCTTTTCACTGCAGGACCTTTGCCTGCTTCTAAGCGCCTCGTGAGCGCTGTGCTGGATTCCTATTTTCGCCCAGAAAAGGAGCACGAGGGCTCCGCAGCGCTGAGCTGCCGTCCAGGGAGAGGGAATCCCCGGTGTAGGGATTCCCCCGGGCTCCGTGATCGAGCGGGAGCCCACTCCGCCTATTTTTATATTTAAAACGTGGGTGCCCACCCCACATGGCTGCTTTTTATTTAATGTAAATGCGGGTGCCTACCCCGCGTTCTACTTTTTAAAATCACCGCCGCAGCCACGGGGCCGCCGAAGAAATTTGTTCCCGGCCGCTGCAGCGCGACCAGGAAGTCAGGTACGTCTGCCTGGGACATGGGCGGAGCGAGGAGAGGAAGTCCCGCCCCGCCGCCAGAGATCTGTCCGGAGCCTCGCAGGCTCGGTGATGAAGTCCCGGGTCCCAGGAGGGGGCCCGGGTGAAGGGGAGAGGTGCCGGTATGGCGGAGGGGGCACGAGGCACATTGTCGGTGCCTGCCCCCGCCGCGATTGAAGGAGAGGACGGGAGCCTACCCCGCCTCCCAGAGTGCTGATGATGAGTCCCGGGTCCCAGGAGGGGGCCCGGGTGAAGAGGAGTGCGGCCGGAGCAAACAGCGACTCCGCAGGCCGCCGCAAGAGAAGTCCCGGTCCCGAGAGAGAGAGGGGACCGGGCGAAGCGAGGGAGACGCCACCGGATCCCCCAGCGAGGCTCTCATGAGTGAGAGAGCCCCGCCCGCCGCCTGTGAGGAGACCCGGCCCCCAGGAGCGGGACCGGGTGAAGAGGAGTCCCCAGAGAGCGGCCCGGTGAGTTAGAAAGGGCTGGGGGGCTCCGTGGGGGCTATTGTTGGTGCCTGATCGAGGCACAGATCCTGAGCGGTCCCGTTTTGGCAGCGGGCAGCTCCCACGTGGCGCATAGTTGCCTCAGAGCCCAGATGGCTCTAACAAGGGGCATAGTTTGTTTTAGAGCCTGCTTGGCTCCTACGAGGGGCGTAATTGTTTTAGAGCCCGTGTGGCTCCAACGTTTGGGGGCATATGGTTTCGAAGCCCCGATGGCTCCAACGCGGGGCATTCTTATTGTTTAAGGGCCAAAAGGGGCCCGTGCTTCCCCGCTCGCAATGATTTCAGCTGCCCCGCTTGCAGAGGGCAGCTGCACCGATGGGGTAATTTTATTAAAAGGGCCCCAGAGGGGGTCCCCAGGCACAGTGGTGCCAGTTCTTCATTTGCTTCACAGCGGCGCCGCAGTTGCGGGCCGCTGCAACGAGGGGGCTATTCTATTTTTAAGCAGTCCCGACGTGGGACTTGGGGGCCATGTTGTTTCCAGAGCCCGGGTGGCTCCAATGAAGGGGGCACATTTGTTTTTAGGACCATTGAGGGCCCATGCCTCATTTTAACATTCCCAGCTGCCCAGCAAGTAGTGGGCAGCTGCACCGTTTAGGTCTTTCTCTTTGCTTTAGGGGACCTGTTGAAGTTAGGAGTGAGATGCACTCCTGTGCCCCTGACATTCACAGCTGCGCAGCACTTAGTGCCAGCTGCACCGTTTAGACTTGCGCAGATTGCGCACCCTTGACTTTCGCTGCCCTTGCAGCGCGCCCTGACTTTTGGACATAGGGCATTTGAGCCCCCGGGTGAGATGGCCAGCTGGCCAAGGGGACTGCTAGGTTTATAGGGCGCCAGGCCCTAATGTGATTTGTGTGTTGGTGAGCTTCTTTCCTAGGATTTATAGGCTAATGTGATCTATACCTCTGCTATGGTTCTTTCTACTATGAGGTTATGTGCTACTGTGAGTAGGTGGTGCTAGGAAATGTAATGCAGGTAGTATGTTTTACGCACCCTGTTTTGGTTACCTCTAAAATGTGGTTTTTATGCTTGTGAGGTTATTACTTCCTCATGCGTTTAGGTGGTGAGTTATTTTCCCTGAGATTATTTCCTAATGTGATTTAGACTTAGGATGTTATTGTCTAATGCGTTTAGACTGGAGAGATAATTGCATAATGTGTTTATGCTGGTGAGGTTGGTGCATAAGGTTTTGCGCCTAATGTGATGCTGTGCATAATGTGGTTTATGTTACAGGCTGATGCTAAGTACAGTGGTTGCCAGTGATTACTGGTTGTACGTTTCTGATATGTCCTACATTTATTATGTGTTCTACATCTATTACCTTTTACTAAGTGAGGGTTCTGACAGTGGTCCACGGGGCCCTGTCATGTGTACATAATCACCTGTAAATATTGTCCCATGCCTGTTGGCACAGTGTATTGTATGTGAGTACTATTCTAATGTGTTTTATGATAATACAAAGGCTATTTTTATATATAACCTTGTGTGGAGTTCCTTTTGTAGTGGGCCTTGGGTGTTGTGCTGTGTGTGTGTTGCGCAAACGCTTTACACATTGCCTCTGGC
Source organism: Calotriton arnoldi (assembly GCA_963921515.1). Lineage (NCBI taxonomy): Eukaryota > Metazoa > Chordata > Amphibia > Caudata > Salamandridae > Calotriton > Calotriton arnoldi. The sequence continues at coordinate 129,274 of CAWUFW010017146.1, read as the reverse complement.
ATAAGCCTGACTGCTCGTGCCGTGCTACCAAGGGGGTGAGCAGGGGTTATCTTGGGTGTGTAACTCTCTTGCCCTGACTAGAGTGGTGGTTTCTGCTTGGCTTTGGCGCAAGCCTTAGCCAACCAGAAATCCCATTTCTAACATTGGTGATCAGCGGTGGGATAGGACTTGCGTTTGCGCAGTACCGCGGCGACAACTGGCTGCACTACAAAACTCTGCATTTTAGATAGTCACATGTTGGGGATTATTGGTCTAAGATTGTTTTAAGTGTCATTTCATTTGTGAAATGTGTGTTCTTGTTGCACTATGAGTTGGGTGTCCTGCCAAGGACAGAAACCAGAGAAGCTGAAGGAGTTTTGTACTGCCCTTGTGCAGACTGCTATTTATGGGGTTGGCCTGAAGCGGAAGGAGTTTTGTACTGCCCTTGTGCAGACTGCTATTTATGGGGTTGGCCTGCAGCGCAAGCTAAAGGAGTTGTTACCACCCCTGTACTGTCTGCTAGTCCTTGGGTTGGCCTGAAGCTGAAGGAGTTGTTACTGCCCCTGTGCTGTCTGCTATTTCTAGGGTTGGCCTACAGTGGTAACTTAATTGGCATGGAGTCACTAGCTCGGGAGGGTAGAACATCCCCTAAGTGCGGTGTAAGTTTTCTGGAATCCCCAGATGGGTGGGATCCAGTGGTGGCAGCGATATGTAGTCCAGTGCAGGATGTCCCATTCCCAGTTCCCCGAGGATGGTACCTGGTTCCCGGTTAAGGAGGGGGCAGGTTGAGATTCAGGGACAGTAAGAATATGTCTCACCAGTCTTGTGGGGGGAGTGTGGATGAATGTTGTGATACACTGGATGTTCGAGTGATTGGTTGTTTTTCTGTGTTGGGGAGTGACCCTAGAAGAATGGTGCAGGTGTCTTGATAACCCTCGCGGTTTAAGATGGTTCAGAGTAGCCCAGCTAGGTGCCCTTATAGTGAGGAGGTTGTAGGGACTCACATCCTGTCTCGCAGGAGAAGGAGTGAGATTGGGCTGTGTCCCGAAGTGCCCGCACCTCAGTCTCCAGTACTGGTTGGTTCCATGAGGGAACACCAGGTAGGGAGCCTAGTCTGTCCTGTTGGACCGTTCTTCGAGGTGGTTTTTCCCATTTTAGGTGAGCTGGGAGTGCCTGTAATCAGACCTCCAGCAGTTCTAGTGTCTGGCAGTACCGCTCCAGTTGGGAGGGTGCAGAGGTCCAGTTTTGAGGGGTAGAAGGGGAAAGAGTCCCCAGTGGGAACCAGTGGGTCAGGGGCCAGCCAGAAGGGCTGAGTCGCCAATGATTGACCATGGTGAGCGCCACTTCTGTCCTGGAGCATCTTCACGCACTGTCAGAGGGACAGGAGGTCGTGAGCTCTGCACCAGGCAGACTGTCACATGACACATTAGTGAGGTGTCACCCTCGGGAGAGTATATGTGCTCCCAGGAAGTCCTGGTTCTCCGGGCGATTGTGAGGTAGTACCCCCTGAACGCGGGTGGGGTCCAGTTTTGAGGGGTGAGAGGGGGAAAGAGTCCCCAGTGGGAACCAGTGGGTCAGGGGCCAGCCAGAAGGGCTGAGTCGCCAATGATTGACCATGGTGAGCGCCACTTCTGTCCTGGAGCATCTTCACGCACTGTCAGAGGGACAGGAGGTTGTGAGCTCTGCGCCAGGCAGACTGTCACATGACACATTAGTGAGGTGTCACCCTCGGGAGAGTATATGTGCTCCCAGGAAGTCCTGGTTCTCCGGGCAATTGTGAGGTAGTACCCCCCTGAACGCAGGTGGGGTCCGGTTTCGAGGGTTGAGAGGGGGAAAGAGTCCCCATTGGGAACCAGTGGGTCAGGGGCCAGCCAGAAGGGCTGAGTCGCCAATGATTGACCATGGTGTGCGCCACTTCTGTCCTGGCACATCTTCACGCACTGTCAGAGGGACAGGAGGTCGTGAGCTCTGCGCCAGGCAGACTGTCACACGACACGCTAGGGATGTGTCACCCTTGTGAAGTCCTGGTTTTCCAGGCATCTGACCCAAGAGGTACGTCCCTGGGTTGGGGAGCCAGTAGCCGGTGTTTCCGGATCTGGACGGCAGGGCGACTGTAGTCAGTGTCCTGGCCGGTTTGCCTTCTAGGGGTACCACTCCAGTTGGGAGGGTATCGGAGTCTGGAAGGGGGTGCAGAGGGAGGAGTCCTCGCCTCTGACCCCGGTGCAGCCGGTGAATATGGATCCCAGGTGGTAGACCAGTTGAGGGAGAGAGGTCCTGAACTGTTGGGAGAGTTGTGTTCTGGTGGGTGCTTCCCCTGGGAGGGTGCGTAACCCCAGAAGAGAGGTAGGGTGAGGAGATGCTTCGCCCGTGACTTCTGGTCAGCCTGAGGGTGCGGACCCTAGGTTGAGGGACCAGTGGTAGTTTGGAACTACACTGAGGGAGAGTGGAGAATGGCTATTGTATGCCAGGGGTTACTGCCCCCCCACTCTGGATTGGCAAGGACCAGTGACATCTGGGTGGCCTAGGGCCTGGTCCTGGCCGTGGACAACTAAGGAGTACCGGTGGGGTAGCCTAGTTGGTCCTGAGTTTTTTTCGTTTTTTTTTTCTCTTAGATGGATTCCATGGGTTCCAAATGGCGTAGGACCGGAGGGTGTCCCTGCAGTTGCGGGCCCGCGTCCGTGTTCTATCGCCCCAAGCAGGGAAGCCCATCACGGTGGTGATTGGTCTACCCTGCGTTTTGGCTGGTAGGGGGTTGTGTTGGACCTGGCCCTTTTTGGCAGGTTCACCCCTGAACTTTTTGCCTGTCCCTTAGCCTTTTCCCTGTGTAGTGTTGGTGATTTTAGGCCTCTGGGCACTTTAGCACTGTGGCCCAGTGTAAAGTGCGTGCGCGCTGTGTGCGTGTGTAGTAAGCTTGGCCTGCCCTCCCATAGGAATGCATGGGGGATAGTGTGCCTGTGGTAATTCCTGGTATGAAAGGTGCAGTGTGGTCAAGTCTAGTATGTATGAATTCGTGAGAATAAATGCTGCGCAATGGTGTGCGCAGATTCATTGTGACTGGTGTAGAAATGCCACTTTTAGAAGTTGGCCTTTATGTGTGCTCTGAGTCAGCCTGCCTGATGTGGATTGCATGTCTGGCTCTGTGAGTGACAGGGGCTGGGAGGTGTGTGTGGCTCCAGGAGGGGTAGGGTGAGTCATCGCTGGGCTGAATGGGACACCTGAGCTGAGAGTGGCGGGAGGAGAGATCCCCTGACCCTGAAGAGGATGTTGCCTGCCCTGTACAATGCTGGCTCCACCTCCTGTGGTGCGTCTGATGTCCCTAGCCTGTCCTGTGAAAGGTGAGAGGAGCTGAGCAAAACAAAGTGCTCCAAAGCTCCCCCAAACCAGTTGCGTCTGGTTTTTCCCCAGCCCTGTGCTGTGTCACAAAGGGATTTTGGTGTATAAAAGAAGGGGCTGTGACCCCATGAACTTGTTCAGTTCTGCAGTTCTGTTCCTGCCAGGGCGTGCTGCTGCTGGGGCCCAGGGGGGGGCTACCATGAGGGCTTGCCTCCCTGGGCCCTGCATTGCCCCTTCAGCTAAGGACTTATTCTTTTCACTGCAGGACCTTTGCCTGCTTCTAAGCGCCTCGTGAGCGCTGTGCTGGATTCCTATTTTCGCCCAGAAAAGGAGCACGAGGGCTCCGCAGCGCTGAGCTGCCGTCCAGGGAGAGGGAATCCCCGGTGTAGGGATTCCCCGGGCTCCGTGATCGAGCGGGAGCCCACTCCGCCTATTTTTATATTTAAAACGTGGGTGCCCACCCCACATGGCTGCTTTTCATTTAATGTAAATGCGGGTGCCTACCCCGCCTTCTACTTTTTAAAATCACCGCCGCAGCCCCGGGGCCGCCGAAGAAATCTGTTCCCGGCCGCTGCAGCGCGACCAGGAAGTCAGGCACGTCTGCCTGGGACATGGGCGGAGCGAGGAGAGGAAGTCCCGCCCCGCCGCCAGAGATCCGGCTGGAGCCTCGCAGGCTCGGTGATGAAGTCCCGGGTCCCAGGAGGGGGCCCGGGTGAAGGGGAGAGGTGCCGGTATGGCGGAGGGGGCACGAGGCACATTGTCGGTGCCTGCCCCCGCCGCGATTGAAGGAGAGGAGGACGGGAGCCTACCCCGCCTCCCAGAGTGCTGATGATGAGTCCCGGGTCCCAGGAGGGGGCCCGGGTGAAGAGGAGTGCGGCCGGATCAAACAGCGACTCCGCAGGCCGCCGCAAGAGAAGTCCCGGTCCCGAGAGAGAGGGGACCGGGCGAAGCGAGGGAGATGCCACCGGATCCCCCAGCGAGGCTCTCATGAGTGAGAGAGCCCCGCCCGCCGCCTGTGAGGAGACCCGGCCCCCAGGAGCGGGACCGGGTGAAGAGGAGTCCCCAGAGAGCAGCCCGGTGAGTTAGAAAGGGCTGGGGGCTCCGTGGGGGCTATTGTTGGTGCCTGATCGAGGCACAGATCCTGAGCGGCCCCGTTTTGGCAGCGGGCCGCTCCCACGTGGCGCATAGTTGCCTCAGAGCCCAGATGGCTCTAACAAGGGGCATAGTTTGTTTTAGAGCCTGCGTGGCTCCTACGAGGGGCGTAATTGTTTTAGAGCCCGTGTGGCTCCAACGTTTGGGGGCATATGGTTTCGAAGCCCCGATGGCTCCAACGCGGGGCATTCTTATTGTTTAAGGGCCAAAAGGGGCCCGTGCTTCCCCGCTCGCAATGATTTCAGCTGCCCCGCTTGCAGAGGGCAGCTGCACCGATGGGGTAATTTTATTAAAAGGGCCCCAGAGGGGGTCCCCAGGCACAGTGGTGCCAGTTCTTCATTTGCTTCACAGCGGCGCCGCAGTTGCGGGCCGCTGCAACGAGGGGGCTATTCTATTTTTAAGCAGTCCCGACGTGGGACTTGGGGGCCATGTTGTTTCCAGAGCCCGGGTGGCTCCAACGAAGGGGGCACATTTGTTTTTAGGACCATTGAGGGCCCATGCCTCATTTTAACATTCCCAGCTGCCCAGCAAGTAGTGGGCAGCTGCACCGTTTAGGTCTTTCTCTTTGCTTTAGGGGACCTGTTGAAGTTAGGAGTGAGATGCACTCCTGTGCCCCTGACATTCACAGCTGCGCAGCACTTAGTGCCAGCTGCACCGTTTAGACTTGCGCAGATTGCGCAACCTTGACTTTCGCTGCCCTTGCAGCGCGCCCTGACTTTTGGACATAGGGCATTTGAGCCCCGGGTGAGATGGCCAGCTGGCCAAAAGGACTGCTAGGTTTATAGGGCGCCAGGCCCTAATGTGATTTGTGTGTTGGTGAGCTTCTTTCCTAGGATTTATAGGCTAATGTGATCTATACCTCTGCTATGGTTCTTTCTACTATGAGGTTATGTGCTACTGTGAGTAGGTGGTGCTAGGAAATGTAATGCAGGTAGTATGTTTTACGCACCCTGTTTTGGTTACCTCTAAAATGTGGTTTTTATGCTTGTGAGGTTATTACTTCCTCATGCGTTTAGGTGGTGAGTTATTTTCCCCTGAGATTATTTCCTAATGTGATTTAGACTTAGGATGTTATTGTCTAATGCGTTTAGACTGGAGAGATAATTGCATAATGTGTTTATGCTGGTGAGGTTGGTGCATAAGGTTTTGCGCCTAATGTGATGCTGTGCATAATGTGGTTTATGTTACAGGCTGATGCTAAGTACAGTGGTTGCCAGTGATTACTGGTTGTACGTTTCTGATATGTCCTACATTTATTATGTGTTCTACATCTATTACCTTTTACTAAGTGAGGGTTCTGACAGTGGTCCACGGGGCCCTGTCATGTGTACATAATCACCTGTAAATATTGTCCCATGCCTGTTGGCACAGTGTATTGTATGTGAGTACTATTCTAATGTGTTTTATGATAATACAAAGGCTATTTTTATATATAACCTTGTGTGGAGTTCCTTTTGTAGTGGGCCTTGGGTGTTGTGCTGTGTGTGTGTTGCGCAAACGCTTTACACATTGCCTCTGGCATAAGCCTGACTGCTCGTGCCGTGCTACCAAGGGGGTGAGCAGGGGTTATCTTGGGTGTGTAACTCTCTTGCCCTGACTAGAGTGGTGGTTTCTGCTTGGCTTTGGCGCAAGCCTTAGCCAACCAGAAATCCCATTTCTAACATTGGTGATCAGCGGTGGGATAGGACTTGCGTTTGCGCAGTACCGTGGCGACAACTGGCTGCACTACAAAACTCTGCATTTTAGATAGTCACATGTTGGGGATTATTGGTCTAAGATTGTTTTAAGTGTCATTTCATTTGTGAAATGTGTGTTCTTGTTGCACTATGAGTTGGGTGTCCTGCCAAGGACAGAAACCAGAGAAGCTGAAGGAGTTTTGTACTGCCCTTGTGCAGACTGCTATTTATGGGGTTGGCCTGCAGCGCAAGCTAAAGGAGTTGTTACCACCCCTGTACTGTCTGCTAGTCCTTGGGTTGGCCTGAAGCTGAAGGAGTTGTTACTGCCCCTGTGCTGTCTGCTATTTCTAGGGTTGGCCTACAGTGGTAACTTAATTGGCATGGAGTCACTAGCTCGGGAGGGTAGAACATCCCCTAAGTGCGGTGTAAGTTTTCTGGAATCCCCAGATGGGTGGGATCCAGTGGTGGCAGCGATATGTAGTCCAGTGCAGGATGTCCCATTCCCAGTTCCCCGAGGATGGTACCTGGTTCCCGGTTAAGGAGGGGGCAGGTTGAGATTCAGGGACAGTAAGAATATGTCTCACCAGTCTTGTGGGGGGAGTGTGGATGAATGTTGTGATACACTGGATGTTCGAGTGATTGGTTGTTTTTCTGTGTTGGGGAGTGACCCTAGAAGAATGGTGCAGGTGTCTTGATAACCCTCGCGGTTTAAGATGGTTCAGAGTAGCCCAGCTAGGTGCCCTTATAGTGAGGAGGTTGTAGGGACTCACATCCTGTCTCGCAGGAGAAGGAGTGAGATTGGGCTGTGTCCCGAAGTGCCCGCACCTCAGTCTCCAGTACTGGTTGGTTCCATGAGGGAACACCAGGTAGGGAGCCTAGTCTGTCCTGTTGGACCGTTCTTCGAGGTGGTTTTTCCCATTTTAGGTGAGCTGGGAGTGCCTGTAATCAGACCTCCAGCAGTTCTAGTGTCTGGCAGTACCGCTCCAGTTGGGAGGGTGCAGAGGTCCAGTTTTGAGGGGTAGAGGGGGAAAGAGTCCCCAGTGGGAACCAGTGGGTCAGGGGCCAGCCAGAAGGGCTGAGTCGCCAATGATTGACCATGGTGAGCGCCACTTCTGTCCTGGAGCATCTTCACGCACTGTCAGAGGGACAGGAGGTCGTGAGCTCTGCACCAGGCAGACTGTCACATGACACATTAGTGAGGTGTCACCCTCGGGAGAGTATATGTGCTCCCAGGAAGTCCTGGTTCTCCGGGCGATTGTGAGGTAGTACCCCCTGAACGCGGGTGGGGTCCAGTTTTGAGGGGTGAGAGGGGGAAAGAGTCCCCAGTGGGAACCAGTGGGTCAGGGGCCAGCCAGAAGGGCTGAGTCGCCAATGATTGACCATGGTGAGCGCCACTTCTGTCCTGGAGCATCTTCACGCACTGTCAGAGGGACAGGAGGTCGTGAGCTCTGCGCCAGGCAGACTGTCACATGACACATTAGTGAGGTGTCACCCTCGGGAGAGTATATGTGCTCCCAGGAAGTCCTGGTTCTCCGGGCAATTGTGAGGTAGTACCCCCCTGAACGCAGGTGGGGTCCGGTTTCGAGGGTTGAGAGGGGGAAAGAGTCCCCAGTGGGAACCAGTGGGTCAGGGGCCAGCCAGAAGGGCTGAGTCGCCAATGATTGACCATGGTGTGCGCCACTTCTGTCCTGGCACATCTTCACGCACTGTCAGAGGGACAGGAGGTCGTGAGCTCTGCGCCAGGCAGACTGTCACACGACACGCTAGGGATGTGTCACCCTTGTGAAGTCCTGGTTTTCCAGGCATCTGACCCAAGGGGTACGTCCCTGGGTTGGGGAGCCAGTAGCCGGTGTTTCCGGATCTGGACGGCAGGGCGACTGTAGTCAGTGTCCTGGCCGGTTTGCCTTCTAGGGGGTACCACTCCAGTTGGGAGGGTATCGGAGTCTGGAAGGGGGTGCAGAGGGAGGGAGTCCTCGCCTCTGACCCCGGTGCAGCCGGTGAATATGGATCCCAGGTGGTAGACCAGTTGAGGGAGAGAGGTCCTGAACTGTTGGGAGAGTTGTGTTCTGGTGGGTGCTTCCCCTGGGAGGGTGCGTAACCCCAGAAGAGAGGTAGGGTGAGGAGATGCTTCGCCCGTGACTTCTGGTCAGCCTGAGGGTGCGGACCCTAGGTTGAGGGACCAGTGGTAGTTTGGAACTACACTGAGGGAGAGTGGAGAATGGCTATTGTATGCCAGGGGTTACTGCCCCCCACTCTGGATTGGCAAGGACCAGTGACATCTGGGTGGCCTAGGGCCTGGTCCTGGCCGTGGACAACTAAGGAGTACCGGTGGGGTAGCCTAGTTGGTCCTGAGTTTTTTTTCGTTTTTTTTTTTCTCTTAGATGGATTCCATGGGTTCCAAATGGCGTAGGACCGGAGGGTGTCCCTGCAGTTGCGGGCCCGCGTCCGTGTTCTATCGCCCCAAGCAGGGAAGCCCATCACGGTGGTGATTGGTCTACCCTGCGTTTTGGCTGGTAGGGGTTGTGTTGGACCTGGCCCTTTTTGGCAGGTTCACCCCTGAACTTTTTGCCTGTCCCTTAGCCTTTTCCCTGTGTAGTGTTGGTGATTTTAGGCCTCTGGGCACTTTAGCACTGTGGCCCAGTGTAAAGTGCGTGCGCGCTGTGTGCGTGTGTAGTAAGCTTGGCCTGCCCTCCCATAGGAATGCATGGGGGATAGTGTGCCTGTGGTAATTCCTGGTATGAAAGGTGCAGTGTGGTCAAGTCTAGTATGTATGAATTCGTGAGAATAAATGCTGCGCAATGGTGTGCGCAGATTCATTGTGACTGGTGTAGAAATGCCACTTTTAGAAGTTGACCTTTATGTGTGCTCTGAGTCAGCCTGCCTGATGTGGATTGCATGTCTGGCTCTGTGAGTGACAGGGGCTGGGAGGTGTGTGTGGCTCCAGGAGGGGTAGGGTGAGTCATCGCTGGGCTGAATGGGACACCTGAGCTGAGAGTGGCGGGAGGAGAGATCCCCTGACCCTGAAGAGGATGTTGCCTGCCCTGTACAATGCTGGCTCCACCTCCTGTGGTGCGTCTGATGTCCCTAGCCTGTCCTGTGAAAGGTGAGAGGAGCTGAGCAAAACAAAGTGCTCCAAAGCTCCCCCCAAACCAGTTGCGTCTGGTTTTTCCCCAGCCCTGTGCTGTGTCACAAAGGGATTTTGGTGTATAAAAGAAGGGGCTGTGACCCCATGAACTTGTTCAGTTCTGCAGTTCTGTTCCTGCCAGGTCGTGCTGCTGCTGGGGCCCAGGGGGGGGCTACCATGAGAGCTTGCCTCCCTGGGCCCTGCATTGCCCCTTCAGCTAAGGACTTATTCTTTTCACTGCAGGACCTTTGCCTGCTTCTAAGCGCCTCGTGAGCGCTGTGCTGGATTCCTATTTTCGCCCAGAAAAGGAGCACGAGGGCTCCGCAGCGCTGAGCTGCCGTCCAGGGAGAGGGAATCCCCGGTGTAGGGATTCCCCCGGGCTCCGTGATCGAGCGGGAGCCCACTCCGCCTATTTTTATATTTAAAACGTGGGTGCCCACCCCACATGGCTGCTTTTCATTTAATGTAAATGCGGGTGCCTACCCCGCCTTCTACTTTTTAAAATCACCGCCGCAGCCCCGGGGCCGCCGAAGAAATCTGTTCCCGGCCGCTGCAGCGCGACCAGGAAGTCAGGCACGTCTGCCTGGGACATGGGCGGAGCGAGGAGAGGAAGTCCCGCCCCGCCGCCAGAGATCCGGCTGGAGCCTCGCAGGCTCGGTGATGAAGTCCCGGGTCCCAGGAGGGGGCCCGGGTGAAGGGGAGAGGTGCCGGTATGGCGGAGGGGGCACGAGGCACATTGTCGGTGCCTGCCCCCGCCGCGATTGAAGGAGAGGAGGACGGGAGCCTACCCCGCCTCCCAGAGTGCTGATGATGAGTCCCGGGTCCCAGGAGGGGGCCCGGGTGAAGAGGAGTGCGGCCGGATCAAACAGCGACTCCGCAGGCCGCCGCAAGAGAAGTCCCGGTCCCGAGAGAGAGAGGGGACCGGGCGAAGCGAGGGAGATGCCACCGGATCCCCCAGCGAGGCTCTCATGAGTGAGAGAGCCCCGCCCGCCGCCTGTGAGGAGACCCGGCCCCCAGGAGCGGGACCGGGTGAAGAGGAGTCCCCAGAGAGCAGCCCGGTGAGTTAGAAAGGGCTGGGGGGCTCCGTGGGGGCTATTGTTGGTGCCTGATCGAGGCACAGATCCTGAGCGGCCCCGTTTTGGCAGCGGGCCGCTCCCACGTGGCGCATAGTTGCCTCAGAGCCCAGATGGCTCTAACAAGGGGCATAGTTTGTTTTAGAGCCTGCGTGGCTCCTACGAGGGGCGTAATTGTTTTAGAGCCCGTGTGGCTCCAACGTTTGGGGGCATATGGTTTCGAAACCCCGATGGCTCCAACGCGGGGCATTCTTATTGTTTAAGGGCCAAAAGGGGCCCGTGCTTCCCCGCTCGCAATGATTTCAGCTGCCCCGCTTGCAGAGGGCAGCTGCACCGATGGGGTAATTTTATTAAAAGGGCCCCAGAGGGGGTCCCCAGGCACAGTGGTGCCAGTTCTTCATTTGCTTCACAGCGGCGCCACAGTTGCGGGCCGCTGCAACGAGGGGGTTATTCTATTTTTAAGCAGTCCCGACGTGGGACTTGGGGGCCATGTTGTTTCCAGAGCCCGGGTGGCTCCAACGAAGGGGGCACATTTGTTTTTAGGACCATTGAGGGCCCATGCCTCATTTTAACATTCCCAGCTGCCCAGCAAGTAGTGGGCAGCTGCACCGTTTAGGTCTTTCTCTTTGCTTTAGGGGACCTGTTGAAGTTAGGAGTGAGATGCACTCCTGTGCCCCTGACATTCACAGCTGCGCAGCACTTAGTGCCAGCTGCACCGTTTAGACTTGCGCAGATTGCGCAACCTTGACTTTCGCTGCCCTTGCAGCGCGCCCTGACTTTTGGACATAGGGCATTTGAGCCCCCGGGTGAGATGGCCAGCTGGCCAAAAGGACTGCTAGGTTTATAGGGCGCCAGGCCCTAATGTGATTTGTGTGTTGGTGAGCTTCTTTCCTAGGATTTATAGGCTAATGTGATCTATACCTCTGCTATGGTTCTTTCTACTATGAGGTTATGTGCTACTGTGAGTAGGTGGTGCTAGGAAATGTAATGCAGGTAGTATGTTTTACGCACCCTGTTTTGGTTACCTCTAAAATGTGGTTTTTATGCTTGTGAGGTTATTACTTCCTCATGCGTTTAGGTGGTGAGTTATTTTCCCCTGAGATTATTTCCTAATGTGATTTAGACTTAGGATGTTATTGTCTAATGCATTTAGAATGGAGAGATAATTGCATAATGTGTTTATGCTGGTGAGGTTGGCGCATAAGGTTTTGCGCCTAATGTGATGCTGTGCATAATGTGGTTTATGTTACAGGCTGATGCTAAGTACAGTGGTTGCCAGTGATTACTGGTTGTACGTTTCTGATATGTCCTACATTTATTATGTGTTCTACATCTATTACCTTTTACTAAGTGAGGGTTCTGACAGTGGTCCACGGGGCCCTGTCATGTGTACATAATCCCTTGTAAATATTGTCCCGTGCCTGTTGGCACAGTGTATTGTATGTGAGTACTATTCTAATGTGTTTTATGATAATACAAAGGCTATTTTTATATATAACCTTGTGTGGAGTTCCTTTTGTAGTGGGCCTTGGGTGTTGTGCTGTGTGTGTGTTGCGCAAACGCTTTACACATTGCCTCCGGGATAAGCATGACTGCTCGTGCCGTGCTACCAAGGGGGTGAGCAGGGGTTATCTTGGGTGTGTAACTCTCTTGCCCTGACTAGAGTGGTGGTTTCTGCTTGGCTTTGGCGCAAGCCTTAGCCAACCAGAAATCCCATTTCTAACAGGAATTGAAATAGGGAGATCAAAAGTACTACAGAAACCCTATAGAGCAGAATTTTCAGACAAAGATTTAGGAAATATGAATGCATCTGGAAGAAGACTGCAAATAAGAGAATTAATGTTAGTTTTACAAAAATGGGGAGATCTAGATAAATGGAGATCTAGGTGGGCCAAGAAAAAGGAAGAAGCACGAACAAGTAGAACAGCATCTGAATATGTGATGAAGGAAGCAGGAAAAGCAGATCAAATGTATCCAATGCGAGAAGTTGCGGGAGGAGGATATGTACATGTCCCATGGAGCAGACAGGATATTTTATCATTTACGAATGATTTTCCAAAGCTGAGGGAAAAGCCAATTGAATGGTACAAGCAGGTTGAAAGGTTTGTGAAGGTGTCAAAGGTATTGTTGAAGGATTTGGATGGTCTGTTTGACATAGTGGTACCTGCCGATTTGTGGACAGATTGTAAAATTACAGTCGATTGGCCTAGTGATGAATATCCCAGAGATCCGAAAACAGGTGCCCCGTCAAATGACGTAATGAAAAAGTATCAGCAGGTGATAACTTACCTGAAAGGGAAAATACCACCGAAAGAAACAGATTGGGTGAAAATAGATCGAACCACCCAAGAAGCCAGTGAAACAGTACATTCCTATTATGAGCATTTATTGCAAGTGTTTAAACAGTATAGTGGATTTGAGGACATTGGAGACAAGAACATGAGTCAGTTTGTGTATCGGTTTGTTTACGGTCTGAAGCCAGAGATTTGCCAGATGATTAAACAGCATATGCTGTGTTGGCAGGGAAAGCCCATAGATGAGATTCTGAAGTATGAAAAATATTGTGGAGACGATATTGAGGATAGACACTAGAAATTACAAGAAAAGGTGATGTGGGCACAGGTGAAAATGGCAGAGAAGCAGGGAATTAATTTGGAAAATCCGAGTGAAAATCAAGGAAAAGATTCTAGAACGAGTGGTGATACGGGAAATGGTGGAAAATTTAGAGGACGAATGAGTAGAGAAGAAGCTAAAAAGAAATTTCCTTGTCATGGATGCGGAAAATTGGGGCATTGGAAGGATGAATGTAAAAAGATTCGGAATAATAATAGCCCAAATCAAAACTTAAATCCACAGACGAGGAATGACTCACAGCAGGGTGTAAATCCCCAGAGTCAATTACCACCTCCACCTGTTCAGGGTAATGTAAGCAGAGCAAAGCATGGTACAGACATTGGATACCCAGGAGGGAGTGGTAAGAATGATTATATGACATCACAATTTCTTTTGCAGGACAATTACTGTGAATTCAACTCATGACGGTGCCTAGGAGAGGGGAAGAAGGAGTGCGTACTTGGCGCATCCTTACAGGTAGATCAGTCTGGTCCATATGTTGAAGGAAATGTGAAAGGTAATGATATTACTTTCCTTTTGGACACTGGTGCTACCAGGTCTACTGTGAGATCAGCAGACATCCCAGACCTTCCTCTCTCTGGTGAAGATATCCAAGTAGTAGGGGTAGCTAATCAAAGAATTAGAACACCTCTTACAGAACCAATGGAAGTCAAAATAGGAAACTTCAGAGAAATGCACCAATTTGTAGTGTGCGATTCTAGCCCAGTGAATTTATTAGGTAGAGATTTATTGTGCAAAATGAACTGTACAATTTTCTGCACGCCGGATGGTGTGGCAGTTCAGACACCAGATGAGGACCATGTATATAAAATTATGGTTGCAAAACAAGGTACAGAAATAGACAAAATGTTTTCGTTAATAACAAGAGATGAGTTACCAGAAGAATTAAAAGGTACAGTAAACCCAATAGTATGGGATTTCACCGGAAAAGAAGTAGGACTTATGGCAAAAATAGATCCAGTTCAAATTACGGTAAAAGATGGTGCAATTTTCCCAAATACCAGACAGTACAAAATGAGTGCAGAAGTAAAGGCAGGAGTCATTGAAGAAATAAAACGAATGGTAGAACAAAACATCCTAAAAGAAGTAATGAGTAGCCCATGTAATTCACCAATCATGGGACTAAAGAAACCTAGTGGAAAATATAGGATTGTTCAGGACCTGCGTAAAATAAACAAGATTGTGGAACCATGTTGTCCCATAGTACCAAATCCTGCAGTAATTCTATACCAGATCCCTTGGAATGCAGGATGGTTCACAGTAATTGATTTGTGTCAAGCATTCTTTTCAATTCCATTGCATCCAGACAGCCAGTATCTTTTCTCATTTAAATTTGAGAACAAAGTCTATGTGTGGAATCGTGTTCCTCAGGGGTACACAGAAAGTCCTTCCATCTTCAACCAGATACTGAAAAAGTGCCTGGAAAAACTAGTGATGCCAGGAAGCTCAGTCTTAGTCCAATATATTGACGACTTATTGGTGGCGTCGACCACCAGAGAAGACTGTGTTGTTGATTCCATAGCATTATTAAATCTTTTGGCTGAGGAAGGGCATAAAGTCTCACCTGAAAAGTTACAGTTTTGCAGGACAGCAGTTAAATATCTGGGACATCAAATTGAGAGGGGAAAAAGAAGAATAACCTCTGAAAGAGTAGAATTAATAAAGAGAATGCAAATGCCTGTAACCCAAAGACAAGTACGGATGTTCCTAGGAATAGTAGGCTACTGTCGACAATGGATACCAAATTTTTCCATGTTGGCTAAGCCCTTAATTAACATGACGAAAAAGAAAGCAAAGGACCCTGTTGAGTGGGAGGATGAAAGTGTAGAAGCTTTTGTAAAATTGAGAAACGCACTTTGTTCAGCACCTGCCTTAGGCATGCCTGATTATAAAAGAGAATTCGCATTATTCTGTCAAGAGAGAGAAAATTGTGCACTTTCTGTCCTAACTCAGAGACATGGACTAGACAGACGTCCTATAGCGTATTTTTCTGCTACATTGGACCCAGTAGCAGCTGCGTTGCCAGGATGTTTAAAAGCAGTAGCAGCAACTTGTTTGAGCATTGAACAAAGCGAGTCAATTGTGATGGGACATCCTGTAAAAGTGTATGTTCCACATGCAGTTGTGATTCTATTGACAAGAACCCGAACTCAGCATCTTACTCCTAGTCGGCTGACTAAATATGAGAGGATAATAATGGGTGCTGAAAATGTGACCATGGTAAGGTGTACAATAATAAATCCAGCAACTTTATTGCCGGACCCATATCATGAAACAAATAAAGATGACGAAGAAGATGAACATGATTGTGTACAAATTACAGAATTATGTACAAAACCACGCCCAGACATAGAGGAACAGCCTCTTAAAAAGCCAGACAGGGAGCTATTTGTCGATGGTTCATGTCAAAGACATGAAGATGGTAAACTAACTGCTGCCTATGCGGTATGTGAATTAACTGGAATAGTCGAAGCATCCTATTTACCAGGAGTAAAATCTGCACAAGTAGCTGAATTGATTGCTTTGATAAAAGCTTGCAAAATTGGGAGGAATCAGAGAGTAACTATATTTACTGATAGTCAATATGGTTACGGGGTTGTGCATGATTTTGGCCAACTGTGGATGCAGAGGGATTTCATGACTTCTTCAGGATCCCCCATTAAAAATGGACAATTTGCAAGGGAATTGCTAGAAGAAATACAATCACCAAAAGAATTGGCTGTGGTGAAATGTGCCGCACACCAGTCAGGAGATGACTGGGTGGTAGTCGGCAACAGATATGCAGACTTGGTGGCTCAACATTGTGCCAAAACAAGAACGTCAGTCAATAAGAGGGTGGAAAGAATGGGAATCAGCTGCCAACTTATGCTGTAAATGCCACCTGAAACTTGGAATGAGGTGAAGAAATTGCAAGATGAGGTTGATGAAAGTGAGAAAAATTTGTGGATCAAAGTGGGTTGCTCCCAAAGAGGAGAAGATGAAGTGTGGATCAGTGCAGATGGCAGACCAGTCATGCCAGACTGTTTACTCTCACAAATGGCTAGAATGCATCATGGAGACACACACATAGGGAGAGATGCAATGATTAGACTGTTCAGACAAAATTGGTACAATCCCAAATTCAGGGCTGTTGCAGAGAGTCTTTGCCAGAGATGTCTAAGTTGCCAAATGCATAATCCAGGCAGGAAAACGATAATTGGGTTTGGAAAGATTGGAAAGGCAGAGGGCCCATTTATAAGACTACAGTTCGACTTCATACAGTTACCACCATGCAGAGGACTAAAATATGTACTAGTCATAGTGTGTCTGTTTTCAAAGTGGGTGGAGGCTTACCCTACTCGGAGAAATGACAGTATTACAGTTGCAAAACTGTTGTTACGAGAGCTCATACCTAGGTTTGGTTTTCCAGTATCTTTGGCATCAGATAGAGGAAAACACTTTAACAGCGAAGTGATCCAGATAATATGTGAAGCGTTTCAAATCAAACAGAAATTGCACTGTGCATATCGCCCAGAGGCTTCTGGAGTGGTTGAACAATTGAATGGCACTATAAAGTCAAGATTGGGAAAAATGTGTGCATCAACATCATTAGAGTGGCCAGACGCATTGCCACTCGTCTTGATGGGAATCAGAAGCATACCTGACAGAACAACAGGATTGAGACCCCATGAAATAATGATGGGAAGAGCAATGAGACAAACACATGTTCCCACAAACAAACTGGTGAATATAGCTGATGATATGGTTTTGGATTATTGCAAAGGATTGGCTGACCTAGTGCGTTCTGTCTCTCATCAGGTTGGAGAAGACGCAGTTTCCAGGCAGCCTGAACTAGAACATGATCTGAATCCTGGTGATTGGGTGGTAGTGAAGAATCACACCAGAGAAACGTGTTTATCACCGAGGTGGAGCAGACCTTGTCAAGTTATATTGACCACCAATACAGCAGTGAAGTGTGCAAGATTTCCTAATTGGATTCACGTAAGCCACACAAAGAGAGTACCAGACCCTGAAGAGGTGAATTCACAGACAACACCAATCACTGAAGAAGCTGAAGGTTGCCCAGCAGAGGAATCTCAGGATCGAGGTTCGAGAGAAGCTGACGGAGAACAACCGAGCACAAGTCAGGATTGGATACCAGTGGTAGAAGTTCCTGAAGTATATTACAGAACGAGAAATCAAACAAAATTGGAAGAAATTGAAGAAGATCAGATAGGTGAAGAAGAAGCAATTCAGGATCAAGAAGAAAAGATAGTAAAAGATCCTGAACAAAATAAGATAGGGAAAGAAAATTGGACACAAAACAGTGAAGATTTAATTGACTTTACACAGGGAAAAACAGGTTTAGAAGAATCCGGTCAGGCTGCAGAAGTTCACAGTGCAATAAGCCCTGATCAGAAGCAGTTAGATCAAGAAGAATTCACTAAAGAAAAAGGGGTTGATACAAATGAACATAAAGAAATAAAAAAGGAACAAGGTCAACATCTTGAAAGTCATTGTGGAGCTACTGAAGAGAAACCAATCAGACCTGAAAAAGAACAAACAAAAGAGGTAGTAATCAAAGAAAACAAAACAGTATTGAGCAGAGAGATCTTTGAAGACGTAAACAGAGAAACACTGCCAACAAAGAAAACAAGAAAAGGAGATCATTGGCCAAGTGTCATTAAAAGAGTAAAGTACCACATAACAACAAGAAGTGAAGATCCAGAACAAGTACCTGAAGTGACAAGTCAAACTGAACAAGAGAAAAAGTCAGGAAAAAGAAAAAGTAAAAGACTGAGACTTGTGAATAACAAATTCAAGGGTCCTGACTGGACTTATATCATTCTTGAAGATTTTGAAAGCTCGGAGTCAAGTGACAGTGGTGACGAAGGAACAAGTGCAGAACTAACATACGAAGAAGAAACAAGACCACCCTGACTAAACAAAAGAATCCTCTAAAGAAAAGAAGAAGAGATAAGAAGAGCAATCTTCCTTGTCGAAAAATGCCTGATGATAGAGTTACTGGGAGACCAAAACGAAATTGTTGTAGGAGATGCTGTGCAATCTGCATATGTAGTCTAGTATTGGTGCTTATAGTATGGTTAGTCCTGATTGTAGCAATTCCTTACCTTATGATAATAGATAAGAAGATTAATAATGAAACTAAAGGGAGGACAGCAAACATGAAGGGCAATAGAGTAGAATTAATGGCAGAAGATGAGGCAGAAATTCATCATGAAATAGCTGATAACGACACTAGTTTAAATGTTTTCACAAAGTTATTGTTTCAGTATGTAGACACAATGGAAGTTAGTAATTGTTATGTCTGTATGAAGTTACCTGAATCAGTAGCAGAAGGATTAACATGCCATCATTTACCACTGACATATGGCATCTCATGTAGTGTATTAACAAGTTTATTTTATAGAACAGGTAGGCTACAGTATTATTATTCAAATTTAGATGTGATATTTTCAGAGGTTCCGATTCGCAAGAGTATGAACCCAGTGCTTAGTAGTCAAGACGCACATTTTATGGGAGAGTTTTTCTTAACAATGAAATCGATAGACATAACACATGCACATAGACTAGGGTGACCAGACGTCCCGGTTTTCCCCGGACGGTCCCCGTTTTCGGAGCAGTGTCCCGGTGTCCCGACACTTAGCTCCAAATTACCGAAATGTCCCGGTTTTTGTGTAGTGCCCGGGTTAAACAGAGAAATGTCCCGGTTTTTAAATAGTGCCTCGCACTACAAAAATCGGAACATTTCTCTGCTTACTTTGTTGAACACCGAGACACTATTTAAAAACCGGGACATTTCTCTGTTTAACCGGCACTATATTGGGTAATTTATACTCATATTACTAGGCTAATTAAAAGTTATAGCGCAAACCCCCTCCAGTAGCACTGATAAAATGAATATGTGCAACACGCTGCCACCTGCATGGTAAAGAGTATTTTACGGGAAGCTAATCTCTATTCCCCAAGGGATTGGAGCACGTTTAAAGAACATCATAGAGAATTAACGGTGGGCCACCTGTCGTGGCTATATGACACAATGCTACTAAATCCAAAAGCGTTCACAATAGCTGACGCAGGTGCATTTAGAATGCCTAAAATAACAAAAGTAGCAGTGCCGCGTTGGGAACAAATGTACATCATGTATATGCTGCTGAGTATATTCACCCGAAAACAATACTTTATAAATTCAGGCAGGCGGGGACTACCAATCCCATAATCCCACATTGTGGTAGTATATGAACTAATAGACAGCAACACTACGGCCTATGGCACACACACTATTAATACCGGCGTTGTTAAATAACAGTAATAATCCAGAAGTAGCATTGAACCGAGTCCCTTCTCAAATGAGATAATGTCATGTCAAGGTAGCCCAAAATGTAACGATTGGTTCCAACTGAATGATTCGTGTGCACATTGATAACCCGAATCAGTCCTCACGCTTCAACAGATGCTTTCCACGGTGCCCAGATGCTCAATGGGGAATTTGTAAGCACTAAAAAGGTCAGGTGTTTAAGTGCATCATGACGAATGAAATCCACGAACTTTGCAGAATGCAGGATGCAACTCTCCATAAATGAATACTTTTCTCCTCCCTCTGCCAGTGTTTTTAAAGAGGATCAAAGCACCAGGAGATTGTGCTATTACGAGGGACTGCCACTTCAGTGCCAGTGAAAGAAACAATGCCCCGTTTTTCTAAAAGTTTTTTTTTTTTTGCCTTTAAAATTTAGCATTGTATGTGGGCTTTACTCAGTTACTTAGCCTGTGCAGGGGTTCAGACTCGAGGATCCGACACTGGTCTTTGGTATCATACCGGAGGTCCTCATTTTCTGGATTTTTCACAAGTGAGACACTGGTTCTATATACACTAGCACAATGTTCTATTTTTACTGTAATGCCACAATGACCAATGATGTTTATTCTTTATATTTATTTACATGTATATGAAGGGCAGCTACACGGATATTACTCTTTTATGTCTATTTGTCACGTGCACTGTTGAATGTGAAGTTGTAATGGCGCCCGTTGTGTGAACAAGGCCAGTTTCGCGGACGAAACGCGATACCTGCAACCCGTATCACTTGAATAAAGAGCTGCGATGGGAATCCGTGCTGTGTCTGTCCTATTTCCTACGGGGGGGCAGGTTTTTAATATATATATATATATATATATATATACACGTGTGTATATGTATATATATATATATATATATATATATATATATATATATGCGGCTGTCATTGTAGTCCTTTTTCTATGACAGCTGTCAAATAGTCCTACTTTTATGTTGGCGGTTAATTAAAACGATAGTCCTACTTCTATGTCTATGAACTGTCCCGGTTTTTTGTTTTGAGAATCTGGTCACCCTAACATAGACACAATCTAACATGTTCTTTACTAGAAGAAGAAAAGATATTTTTGAATTTAGTAGAAGATAGAAGACATGATTTTCAAAAGAAAGCTTCAGAGCATAAGGCTCATTTGCCACCTTGGGCGGAGAAAGAAGGGAGTTATACACCTGGTAAAGCTCAAGCTGCAATGGCTCTGGATTTCGAGAAGAAAGGGAAAATTTGTCTTCATAGGTTAAAGACTGATTATAACAATGTTTTCATCGGTACCATTGAATGTGAACACAATTTTTTAATTCTTGGAGGTTGGGGACTCAAAGGAGGAACAGATTCAGTTTTTCCTGGAATTTATTATGTATGCGGGAATAAGGCTTACTTTAGGCTTCCTGCACGGTGGTATGGAAGTTGTTATTTTGGAATAGTTTTTCCAAAGATATAAACATAAAAAGAAACACTGGAAGCAATGAAAACAATAATGAATTAATACGTAGTAAAAGAGCTAGTTTTTCAGAAAGTGTAGGTGATATATTTGGTGCATTGATACCTTCAGTGGGAATAATTCTGAACTCAAGGAAAATATGTAAATTGTCTACAGTGGTTGATCGTTTATCAACGGATACTGCTGGAGGTTTTCTAATGATTAATACGGAGATGGTTGCGATTAGATCTATGGTAATGCAAAATCGACTTGCTCTTGACATTCTATTGGCAAAAGAGGGAGGAGTCTGTAAATTATTGAAGACGAAACATTGTTGCACTTATATTCCTGATAAGAGTGCAGAAATTGGAACGTATATTCAGAACATAACTAAACTTGAGAAAGAACTTAAACCACTGGAAGTTGATAGTGTATGGGAAAGATTGACAAATAGTATTGCGTCAATTGTAACCTGGTTTGCTAATGTAGGAAAAGGAGTTATAGGTCAAATATTAGTACCCCTAGCAGGGATAGCAAAAATAATATTGGTAATAACAATATGGTGCAAATGCTGTAGAAAGAATGGAACATATAAAGTGACAGGAAAAGGAAAGAAGAGAAAACTAGATGAAATAGAACTTGAAGAATGGAGAAGTGATTTATACAAAAAGTTGAAAGGGGATGTGAAAAACAGAAAATGTAAAAATGAGAATGAAACGAATTGCTAGAAGTTGGCATCTGATTGAGGGTAGTATTTTGATGGCTCAGAAACGCCATCAGAGAGGGGATTGATGGAGCAAGGTTTCAAAAATGAAACTTGCTTGTATGCAATCCTCCTCATAGTATTCATTTATTAAACTTGTACTGTCAATACTAATCTTTGCATTCACAAACACAAAAGGGATAGACGCTTGCCTATGTGTTTTACTAATGAATAACGCTTGTCTATTAACCAAGATGGCCGCTAAAGCGCGGGAACTTCATTGCGCATTTCGCAACCTGATCACATGGTGTGACGTCTTTCTTTGCTTGGTGGGAAACTTCTGCTTCTGCGCAGTGTGCACTAAAATGGCCGCTAAATGTTTTCACATGCTTAAGCTTGCTCTCATGTCATTATTAAATTGTCGTTTTCTTAATGCTACTAATGCAGGATAGTATTATAATTAATTGGGAATAGAGTAGGGAAAGTGGGCATACAGTGAAACTTTTTATTTGTGATTTTAATATTTTCTTCTTGCACTTTTAGTAATTCGTAAACTTGGGCCTGGGTTGGTGACTTGCAACTTGAGAGACAGATGGTTCTGCGCATGTGTCCTGTATGCCTGCCAAGTGAAGTCAACTTGGGTGTCTCCCAAGGCCACGACCTATTGGCCGAAGATGATGTACTCAATGTTTCCGGCGGACAAATTGTTACTTTTCTCCTGTAAAATGTATAACATTTGTCGTGAGATGGGTGGGAAATAAAGCGAATGTATTAATTTGAAGGGGCGGGAACGTAAAGACAATAGGCTTTACAATTTAGGCCAAATCGATATGGTGCGAGAATGCACCCCCTGTCCCTGTCCAATCAGAAGTAGTGGTCCCATAATGTTAGCAACATTAAGGGGAGGTACATGGGCGTAGAAGGGTATAATAGAATATAGCATTAGTAAATTAGTCAGAGCATATTTTCACGAAGAACAGGCGTCCATACTGCCAGAGCGCTCTCAACTCCAGACTTCCCAGCTGATCGGTTGCTGACTGAATTCCTGTCCGGAAGAGGTCCTGAGGAGGGGGCGGCGGAGTCCATTAGAAGGAAGGCACGGGAGAATCGAGAGAAGTCGAGTATCAGAGAGGGGAACGGCGCAGGCGTCGTTGTAGAGAGGTTACCGGTCCTGTCCTGATCCTGGAAGAAGTCTTTGCTCTTCATCCTTCCTGGGTCCTATCTTTTCCAACTCCTTGGCTAAGGGGCTTGGTTCTCGCATTTTAGGTAACTATACTGCAACCTTTAGTTGCGCTGCTGTCTCTATCTTCTCCTCTTCCTTAAACCCCGCCATTTATTAGCAAAATCATTTCTATGCTTTTTCTTGGGTATTTCAATCAAGTATCGTGTTTTCTGTATTTTACTCTGCTAAAACTTTAGATAAACATTTTAAAACTTCCTGACTCAGTGGTTATTTCAGGATTGTGTACTATAATGAAAGTCACTCATTTTAAACTTCCCAATTAGCAAAGGATCCATTGGTAAGTTATTACTCTTCAATCAGAAGGTAATTGGTAGCAGGAACTTTGATAAAAGAGTACATCTGACACCCAGCGTAAGTATTAGTGTAGTGTGAATGTATCGGCCCAAGTGAGTATATGGTGTTGGCTAATATTGCGCTGGATCAATGCGATGCTGTGATCCGGGACGATGCGTAGCTTCTTGCAGCCGCACAGCAGGGCTTGCTTCTGAGTCGGTGCAGTGATCTAGGACTTCAGAGATCATTGCACTCGATGCGGCGTGCGGCGATTTCTCGAGCCGCGGCAGGTGCTGCAACGGTTTCTTCGGCGATGCGTCGGAAACAGGTACGGATGCGTCATGCTTCTCGGTGTTGTTTTGATTTTCCATCTCCCAACGGAAAACCGTCTCTAGAGGTCCAAAACAACAGCAGGTACCTCTTTGCATGTCAGAACTCCCAGCAAGGAAGTTCAGGGGAGCTGGTGGTGAAGTATTTGTGTCCCTGAGACTTCAGAACAGGAGGCAAGCTCAGTTTCAAGCGCTTGGAGATCTTCCTCAAGCAGGGGACAGGGCAAACAGCAAAGTCATTTCTCCTTTCCTTAGCAGCAAGTAGCCACTGCAGGCCAAACCCAGACAGCAAACAGCACAGGGGCAGTATTCCTCCTCAGCTTCTCCGGCTCTTCTCCTTGGCAAAGGTTCCTCTTGATTCCCAGAAGTAATCTAAAGTTCTGGGGTCTGGGCCCCAATATTTATACTACAAAATCCTTTCTTCTCTGGTGGCAGAGAAGCCCTGTGATTGGTCAAAACCAGTTCTGTCCTCTCTGGTGCAGCTTCCTGGCAGGAGGTGGAGACAGCATTGTGGAAGGCAGACCAGGCCCATTCAGGTGAAAGGAAATCTCCTCCCCCTACTCTAAATGCAGCCCAGGTCTATTCAGCCCAGCTCTGACTCATCAGACTCTCTGGAGCCACTGCTCCTCCCCAGCCCCTGTCATCCAAAGCCAGACATGCAATACACAAACCTAGCAGAGGCACACTGGATGGCTAAGCAAGAAAATACCCACTTTCTAAAAGTGGTATTTTCAAACACAGAATGTAAAATTCACCCTCACTAAAAGATGCATGTTAACATTCTGAGTTCAGGCATACTAAACTTTATGTTCCTACCTTGTTCCCAGGGGTAGTTATGTTTATAAGATGTTATAAACATACTCCCCATTCTATCCTATGGGAACAGGTAGCCTTGCAATAGTGAAAATCACATTTGGCTGCATTTCACTATCAGGACATGCCACACACACCAGGGCCATGTCCTACCTTTCACATACACTGCACCCTGCCCACAGGGGTACCTTGGGCCTACCTTAGGGTTGACTAACATGTAAGATAAGGGAAGGGTAGGGCCTGGCAAGTGGGTACACTTGTCAAGTCGACATGGCAGTACTAGACTGCCCACATATACTGCAGTGGCAGATCTGAGTCACATTTACAGGCTGCTTATGTGGGTGGCACAATCAGTGCTGCAGCCCACTAGCAGCATTTGATTTACAGGCCCTGAACACACACAGTGCACTGTACTAGGGACTGACTAGTAAATCAAATCAGCCAATCATGGAAACACCAATCCATAACAACAATTTACAAAGGGAGCACTTGCACTTTGGCACTGAACAGCAGTGGCAAAGTGCCCAAAGCATCTAGACCAGCAAAACAGAGTCCAACAAACAGCAAAAACACAGGAGGCAAAAGGCAAAAAAGGCAGGGGAGACCCACGCCAATGGTGCCAGGTCTAACAGTCTCCCACACCATAGTGAGTAAAGTAAATTGTGCATATCCTCCAGCTACAGAACCAGTTAAGTAAAGAACAGTTTTGGTGGGAAGTCTCTGCAGGGGTTATGCTTCCGTCCTCCAAAGAGTGGTGTTGTTTAAAATAAGTGTAGGCAAAGCCAATAAATTTGACATCTTTATGATGAAGATAAATAGATAGGTAGATAGAGAGATAGATAGATAGATAGATAGATAGACAGACAGACTCATCCTGAACATCCTGCAAAATATAGAATAGATCAAAGGAGAGTGAAACCTCACCATTCTAATTCCAGAGTCCTTAGCTGGAAAAGGCAGGAGCGAGATGTGTTTGTAGCTGCTGAGGGTGTTGGGGTCCACTTCTGGTTTCTTCAATAGGTTGCTGACTTCTGCATTTTTTCAGCAAGACCGAAAGATGGCAGTGGTTATGGAAGTGTTGATGATAGCGGTGAGCGTGGGGGAGATGCTGGTTCTTCCAAGGTTGTATGTAAAGTGGGGGCATGTGTCTGAGGGGGCTCCTGAGTGGATGGTATTCATCAGGGTGGTGGTTTCTTCATTCGAGAGGGGTTTTCAGATGTTTAGCTGTTGTTTGGTGACAAAGGAGTTGTCCGGGTGTTCGGGGAAGTTCGTATCAGGATGCTGTGGGTTGAATGTGTTGTGGATCTTGGCAATCTTCTGTTTGAAGAAGTTTGAGAGGTCGTTGCAGAATGTTTGGGATGGGATTATGTCATTGTTTGCAGCTGAGGATTGGAGAACTCCTTGACAATGAGGAAATGTTGTTTGCCATTGTTGGAGCTGGCTTGGAGTAGATATAAATAGACAGGCAGGCAAATGGACAGATAGATAGATAGATACATAGATAGACCAATAGATAGATAGATAGACAGACAGACAGACAGATAGACAGACAGACAGACAGACATACATACAGACAGACAGGCAGGTAGACAGACAGACAGATAGACAGACAGGCAGACAGACATACAGACAGGCAGGTAGACAGACCCACAGGTAGATAGACAGACTGACAGGTTAATAGACAGACAGACAGATAACTCTAGTAGATAGCTAGATACACAGAGACAAATAGACACATAGGCAGACAGACATATAGATAAACAGACAGACATTCAGACAGACAAGCAGATAGATAGATACACATAGACAAATAGACACATAGGCAGACAGACATATAGATAGACAGACAGACATACACACAGACAAATAGATAGACAGATGATAGATAGATAGATAGATAGATACATAGATAGATAGATAGATACATAGATTGGAATAAATGGAACTGCTTTAATTAATAAAATCATTGTCTATATAAGTACAACATACAAGAGCACTGAAAGCAAACTATAAATCCATAAAAGTCAGACATACAGACCGAATTGATTAACAAGTATAACAATAAATCTAAATTAAAATACAGACCAGCGGGGGTCGTGGCTTAGCAAGCCATCGTGGCGGACGTGTGCTAAGTGAGCTCCGTCCAGCCTTGATCTACATCCTACATTTATCCTGCTTTTCCGGCCCAACTGCACTCTTCCAGATTGCCCTGGAGGTGTCGCAACCTGGCGCTGCATGTTTGAGGCGAGTCCCGGCCCGCGATGAGTCCTGGGGCGGCGGAGCGACGATGGCCATAGTTGGGGCCTGTGAGCAGCGTGGAAACCGGGACCTTGCATGCGGCTTTGCCTGCGAGCCCCGGCGGGGGTGCGGGGCCGCGGCGGCTGGACTGTCCCGCAGAGTGGAGGAGGCGGGCCGATTCCTGGGGGTGCCTCCCGGCCGGGTGTCTCCTGTTGGAGCCCGGCTTCCTCCTCGCGCCTTGAGTGCTACAGGGCAGGTCTCCCTCGATCGGCGGTCGTGTCGGGCCGCGAGGGTGAGGTGTCAGGGGTGCACGCGGTGCAACCGGTGAGTCGCCGACCCCCTGCTTGGCCTCGAACCGTGCTGGGACTGGCCGCCCCCATCAGTTAGCGGCATGTGCCTGCCTCCCCCCCACCCAGCGGAGTCTCTCCCCTGGCGGCTTGGGGGCCCCACGAGCAACACCTAGGGCCCTCAGAGACTTAGGGCCTTGCATCGACTAGCACCCGCTCTGCCATTTGGGTCCCTCCGCCCCCCCTTTCCTCTCCCCCCACACACAGACTGATCCGGGGGTTCAGCGGCTTTGTCAGGCCGCAGGGGGAGTCGACTGGGGGCTTTGTTGGGGGCACACGCGGGGGCGGGTCGTGCGTCCCTCCAATCGCCCCGGGAGTGCTCACATTGATGACCCATGGGGCTGCGTGCCCCCCTGCGGACTTCGGAGGCGCCTCCCTTTCTCTCCCACCCGGCAATACCCTACCGTCAGCGGCCTTTTGAGCTGAGCAGACACCCTTTGGGTCCTCGGGGGTCAGGGCCTCTTGTTTGCCGGCGCCTCTCCTGCTCTTTGGACGCCCCCGCTTCTCTTCCCCCCCCTGCACGAGTTGACTCTGAGAATTCGGCGGTCTTGCCGGGCCGCGGGGGGTGCCGCCTGGAGGTGCTGTGGGGCAACGTCAGGTATCCTAAGGTCCAGGCGGAAGAGCGGGCGTGCCCGCTCGCACATATTGCTGCCCGGTGGGTGGCTGGTGCGGCGCTCTCTCCCCCGCGGTGCAGAGCGCCACCATCGGCGGTCAGTCGGGCCACGTGGGCGCCTACCGTGACAACTGGCGGAGGGCCTGGAGGGCTGCGTTTCTTGGGGCACGTGTGGAGGTTCTGGATTCCGTGTCCCGCCCCTGTGCTCTGCATTGACTGGGGTGAGATTGGCGGTCAGGTCGGGCCGCCAGAGCTGTAGCCCCATACTTGTACAGCGTCTGCCTTAACCAAACGGACTCCACCACCAGAGCGGAGGTGCGCCGGCGACTGGCAGGCCGTCCTCCGGGGCAAAGAGAGATGCGTGGCCCGCCATAACGAGAGATAAGCCTGCGGGAGGATCGACTAAGCAGAGCACGATGGACAAATTCACTGGCCCGGGGGCCTCTGCGGCAGCCTCAGGGGAGACGCATGGAGATGTGCCCGACAATGCCGCTCTCATGGCTGCCATCACACAGTCCAGGGGCATCCTCGATGCCAAGATAGGGGCGGTGGGCTCCGATGTTATGCTGCTGCGACAGGACCTACGGAATGCGGTCGCACGCATCACTGAGACCGAAACAAGAATCTCGGGAGTGGAAGATGTGGTTACTACCCTGCAACAGCGAGTGACTTCCTTGGAGTCCGCCCAACGGGGTCTGGCATCGAGAGTGGAGGACGCCGAGGGGAGGGCGCGGCGCAACAATCTACGCTTCGTTGGATTTCCGGAGGGATGCGAGGATGGAGACATGGAGCGGTTCCTCACTCAGTGGCTGAAGAGCTGGCTTCCCCAGGAATCCCTGTCCAAATGCTTTGTTGTGGAGCGCGCCCACAGGGCCTTGATGCAGAAACCTCCGGTGGGAGTTCGTCCGAGGCCGATCATTGCAAAGTTACTCAATTATCATGATCGGGACATTATCCTGAAGCAGGCTAGGGCCAAGGAACCGCTGTTATATGACAATGCCCGCATTCTGATCTTTCCCGACTACACAAAATTAGTTCAGCAGCGGAGGCAATCCTTCCTAGCAGCCAAAGCCCGCCTCCGAGAGCTCAAACGTCCCTATGCATTGCTTTATCCAGCCAGGTTGCGGGTTGTGTATCGATCTCGTACCCACTTCTTTGATTCACCGGAGGAGGTGTTGCAGTGGACTGATGAGACAGTGCGGCTGCGTCCCCACTCGCCACCCGGGAGGGACTCTGATTCTTCTTCGAGTGGGGTGGCCCGGAATCTGCCCAAAGTAAAGGGGAGAGGCTCCAGGCGCTCCAGGTCCAGACGGCGATCCAAATCCTGTGATGCCTCCTCTCGGGCTGGGTCTGCTTCGCGACAGAATGAGTCAGCCGACTAGCTGATAATTGGGACAATGGTTTCAGGGTCTCAGGTATACTAAATAGGCCGGAGGAGAACGAAGAAGGCCGGTATCTCTGCGGGACTTTAACGGGCAGAGAGAGGGCCAGCAGACAATGGGCTGTAAGTTGGGGATCCATTGGCGGGTAAGGGGTGGGACCACCAGTTGGGGTCAGCCTGCTCTGCCTGCCGTGACAGGTACTTCACTGTTTTTGAGGTATAGTGTGGGGGGGACTTGTTGGGTTGTTCTGGGGAGTTTTCGTTCTTTGATCGTACAGTCCTGTTCTATGTCGGAGTCATTTCGTGCTTCCTCTAGTATGTCATCTGTGTCTTTAGCCTATATGGAGCCTCCCAATGGCGGATATGTTGGGTAGTTCACCAGATCCCCCTGGGTCCCTGCGGATAATCAGCTGGAACGTTAGAGGGGCGCTAGATAAGGTTAAACGTGGGGCTATCCTTAAACAGGCTAAGCGCGCCCGCGCAGATGTATTAATGCTGCAGGAGACACTCCTCATGGGGACAAAGGCGCTGTGTTTTCAACGCTTTGGCTATATACATGTCTTCCACTCGGGGTTTGTGAGGGGGTCTCGGGGAGTTGCAGTTCTGATCCATCGCCGGATCCCATACATACACGTTAAGACTTGGGGGGACACTCAGGGCAGATATCTTTTCCTGCAGGGTACAGTGGGTGGCAAAACTATGATACTGGGGAGTGTATATGCCCCCCCGCCTCTGTCCTGGGGGCTGGTGGAGAAAGTTGTGACCCTGTGGGCGGACCTACCAGAGGGCCTGGCAGTAGTGGGTGGGGATTGGAATGATGTACTGGATGTGGTCGGAGATCGGTGGAGGCCGGGGGTCCCCTGGAGGCCCGACACCCCACCAAACTTCGTTCCCTGGTGATGGGATTGGACTGGGCAGACCCCTGGCGCAGGTTACATGGCACAACACAGGGATACACTTACCTCTTGGCGGTGCATGACACGTTTTCCCGCATCGACTACATATTTGTGTCCCGGGCGGTAGACAGCAGGGTGGTGGCGGCGGATATTTTCCCCCGTGGGCTCTCGGACCATTCGCCAGTGGCTATTACTCTGCATGCAGGGATGATACACGGGCCCTTTCGGTGGCGTCCCTTGGCCTGGAACCTCCAGAAAGAAGAATACAGAGAGCATATGGAAGAGGCCATTGATCAATACTTGTCGTTCAATGTTGGGTCGGTGCGGGGGGCCGAGTCTCTCTGGGAGGCCATGAAGCCCACACTTCGTGGGGTGGACATCTCCTTCTGTGCTGCAGCCCGTAGAATGCGCAGAGAATCTCTTGTATGAGCGGAGGCTGAAATTCTCGGCCTAGAGGAGCGTAGTAGGGAGGAAGGGGGGCGGCTGGCCCGCCTCCAATTGCTGCTTGCGCAACAGGGCTATTCACATCTCCTGCTAGACGAGGCCCGCCAGGCATGGTTGGCGACCCGGAGCAGGATCTATCAGTGGGGGGATAAGTCAAGCAAGCTGCTACACAGGCTGTGTCAAGGGTCGCTGGGCTCCCAGGCTCTCCCTGGTGTTGTGGGAACGGACGGGTCACCTGTTTTGGACCCCTCGGCCATTGCCGAGAGCTTTGCTACATACTACGCAGATCTCTATGCCCCCAAGGAATGCTTATCGGCGGAGGTGATAGGCCGCTTCTTAGACGACCTCCTGCCTAAGGCCCTTCCAGATGAAGTTAGTGCGGAGTTGGATCGCCCACTTATGGAGGACGAACTGGGTGCCACCCTTGGGGAATTACACCCTGGGAAGGCCCCGGGACCAAACGGTTTCCCAAATGAATTTTTTAAGCGGTTTTTCTCGCAGCTGGGTCCCCACTATCGCAAGGTGGTGGAAGAGGCTACGGAACGGGGTCGCTTGCCTAGTGACTGGAGGCATGCAGAAGTGGTCGTGTTCCACAAGCCCGGTAGACCTCCCGATCAACACGCGTCATATCACCCTATTTCCCTTTTAAATGCTGAGGCAAAGGTTCTGGCCAAGGCGTTGGCCAACCGCCTCCGGCCTCATATTTCCTCCTTAGTTCATCCCGATGAAGCCGGGTTTATGCCCCAACGGGCGACCCGTCATAACATCCGCCGGGCACACGTTGCGATCGCGACAGTCAGGGGCTTGGGGGAGCGGGCGGCGCTTTTGCTGGCAGATATGGATAGGGCATTTGATTCTCTGAGTTGGGTATACCTATTTGCACTTTTACGTAGATTGAACTTAGGGCCTCATTTTCTGTCTTATCTAGCCCTACTATATACCGACCTAACCGCGTCTGTACGTGTGGCGGGTTCTGTCTCATCGTTTTTTTCCATCGGACGGGGCACCAGACAGGGGTGTCCACTGTCTCCATACCTGTTTGCATTAGCCATGGAGCCCTTGGCTGCCTGGGTGCGAATCGACGCTCAAGTGACCGGTCTTGAATGGGCGCATGGATTGTCCGATCGTATCGCCCTCTATGCCGATGACGTGTTGTTCTTCCTTACTAACTTGGACAGGACGGGCCCGCGGCTGTTGCGCATCATGCAGGTCTTCGGGGAAACCTCCGGCCTTTACATGAACCCACGGAAGTCTACTCTCTGGGTCCTGGGTGAGGAGGGCGATCTTGGCTCCTGGGCATCCGCGGTGCAGGTGGTGTATGGGGGGATGAAATACTTGGGCGTGTTCCTATCAGATTCGCCCATAATATCTTGGGACAGAAATTTGGTGCCTGTGTGGGATCGTGTACGCGAGGACATTAGAACTTGGTCTCACATGCCCTTGTCTATCTATGGTCACTCGGCCATCTTCAAGATGGTCTCGCTCCCACGCTTATTGTACCAGTTGCAAAACTATCCGTATCCGATTTCTCCCAGATGGTTCCGTCAGGTTAACGCGGCACTGGGTCAGTTTCTCTGGGGTGGTGGGGTGGCTAGGGTGGCCCTACGGACCTGCTTCCAGTCCACATACTGTGGGGGGGTTGGCAACCTCTGATATTCTTTCGTACTATATGGCCTCGCATCTTCTGGTCCTTAACGAATGGTGGTACGGGGATAGGTCTGACCCGGCGTATGCTGTCGAGCGAAGGTGCATGGGAGACCATACCTTACATATGATTCTCTACTCTGCGCCATTGAGGCGTTCCCTGCCATCTGCCACGCGGACTGTCTTTCAGATCTGGAGGCAGGCGTTACGGCGGATAGGTTGGTGGAACAGGTTAACTCGGGAGACCCCTCTATGGCACAACGGACGCCTGCCGCAGCTGGCAGCTCTGTCTGGATTTCGCAACTAGGACAATATCGGGATCTCTACTTTGGGGGATGTTATGCGGGGACTTGTGTTGAAATCCTTTCAAGAAATGCAAAAAAGCTTTCCAAATGCCAAAAACCCAATTTTTTAAATATTTGCAGTTCCGACAAGCCCTGTCCCCTAGCTTGGAGGGGCTGGAGGCGCTGGCAGAGTTCAGTCCGGTGGAAGCAAAGGTGTTCATGGGGGATCTCCAGGACCACAATATCTCCAAAATATACCAGTCCTTGGTCACACATAGCTCCACGTCTCTGCAACATCTTTGGGAGGTATGGGAGGGAGATGTGGGCCCGATGGAGGAGGAAGATTGGACGGAGGCCCTGGCCTCCCCACGTGGGGCAGCCATCGCAATGAGCCTTCGGATTATCCAGTTTAAATACCTCCATAGGGTATACTTTACCAGTGTCAGGCTGTGGAGGGCGGGCTTGGTGGCTTCCCCGGTGTGTCTTCGATGTGCACATGAGGAGGGTACCTTGTTGCATACCGTGTGGCACTGTTCCGCTTTAGCACGGTTTTGGAGGGGGGTAATGGCCTGCCTTTCAGAAGTTCTGTGTTGGGATCTTCCCTGTTCACCCAAATTGGTACTCCTACACGTTATGGAGGGCATTGGGGGCAACATTTATAAATGCCATCTTATGCTGTTGGGCTTTACCCTAGCCAAAAGGGATATTGCCAGGGCCTGGAAGGCTACAGTGGCGCCCTCCATCTCGGCGTGGAAGAATGGCCTCAACCTTTGTAATGGCTTAGAGGCTCCTATTTTTGTGGCAAGGGGGTGTCCTCGTAAGCACTTCAAAATCTGGAAGCGCTGGGCAGACTATCGTGGCCTGGAGCTGGAACCTGCCCCGACCCAGCGCCCAGACCCGGCTTAGTCTCTCCCCTCTCTTCTTGTGTTCCCTTTTATACGTGTGTGGTGGAAAAGCTGCCTCTTGGGTAATGACACATTGCGAACAAATATCTATAATCTTTGCTGGCCTTGTTGCTCTGGAGTGGTCGACAGTGCGTTGGGGGGGTGGGGGTGTAGTGCTTTTGTTCTGTTTCATCTGTATTGCTTTTTATTTCTTCCTGTATTTGTAAGAAAATTGTCGGAGTCAAAATGGTGTATGTTGATGCTGCGGAAGTCTCTGGGACAAAGAGCTCTGCCCCCTATGTGTTATTTGATAAATAAAATTTGTTTTAAAAAAAATACACACCAGCATAACATAAAGGAGAGTTGTTGTGAATGCACTTCATTCCATGCATACTAAAGAGAGGATAATGTTTTAAAGAACATGTTCAAATAGAAACAATCTGGAATGTTGTGAAGCAACAGCTGTCAGATGAACAAAGGCCACTTGTAAAGGAATTTACAACAGCAACAGCAGGGGATGGAATCTGATAAACCTGGAATATGCCCTGTGCTCACATCTGGTATAAAGTATCCCGCGATCACATCAGGCTGTAAACACAAAGGCAACAATGAACAATAAATTAAAAACAAAAACAATAGAACTGAGGGGAACTACCTTGTGTGCGTATGTGCTCCTTGTGAAAGAGCAAAATGCAGTCACTCAAAGTGCAGTTAGCCAGTGGCTGAAGTAGACTGACCCACTGTCTATGCTTTAATGGGAGGAAGCAAAATGTGAATGACATATCAACAGACCAATGGATGAAAATGACTGGCTGGAAGGCCCTTTAAGTCAGTATATTATACATATAATTTTAGCAAAATCAAAAGGTCTTTGCTAATGCCAAACCTAAGAACAGGGTGATCTTTACATGTGGCTTGGTTTCCTTTAGCAGAGCAAAACACATAAAAATGATATCACAGAGCAAGGCTACGTCATCGTTACTAGAAGTCCCAGTTGAGCTACGCAATTAATTCTACTAATAGTCTTTAAAACTGCACCCTTGTTATTGAAAACACAGGGACCTTTAGTAATGAGTTTGGTAACTATGCCCAGTTGC
Organism: Calotriton arnoldi; assembly: GCA_963921515.1. Lineage (NCBI taxonomy): Eukaryota > Metazoa > Chordata > Amphibia > Caudata > Salamandridae > Calotriton > Calotriton arnoldi. The sequence continues at coordinate 95,344 of CAWUFW010017146.1, read as the reverse complement.
TGCTCACTGAAGTTACAGGGGTCACTAATAGGCATCCGTGTAGAGCCAACAGCAAGTGCTAATAAATGTCCCTAAGAACTAAGGACCCTTATGTTGACTCCACACAAGCATCTAGTAAAACCTGTGTTTTTGCACTATTTGTTTTTTATAACAATAACTTTCTAAATGTTAATAATACTGTCAGTAGTGAGCTAATGTTTTAATTTATTTCAAATGAACTATATAAATATAAATAAAAATATACATGAATTATTGAGCATTATGAACAATGCAAATTTAGATCAGAATCACTTCTAATTCCTCCAAAATTTAGATCATGCCCTGTGCCGAGAGCCCACTCTGCAGAACCAAAAACAGTGTGCAGAATATTCCTTGCAATGCCACCTCTGTGCACATTAACCTTAACCAATTCCCCCAACATGCAGGGGTGAAGAGAAGAGGATTGCACAACCACAAGGGTCTGCAGAGGAAAGACTGTTTTGAGAATGTCTAACTTTACGTGCTCTACCTTGAGCATAGGAACAATGCATTTTTCTTTCTCTAATTTCTCCCTCCTGCACTCTATCTTTCTTCTTGACCTGCTTCGCTATGCCCAGCGTATCTTGCTGAAACTCTTTCTGCTCTGAAGTTTCCAACTGGGCCTTTCAATTCTAGCTTCATTATCTGTGACTGAGGGCCAAATGTCCAGAAAATATGAATTGCGATTACCTTTTTGCTATTCTTACCTAATAAGAATTAGGAAATCGTAATTCCTAATGTATAAAATAAAGATTTCCAAAATAGCGATTCCTAATAGGTTCACAACTCATGAATATTGATGAGGTAGGTGGCAATTTGCAACTCATTGGGAATCTTGGCCATCACAGGGATGGTCGCTTGCAGAGGTCGGCAGACCATCATGTCTATGATTGCTTTAGAGTAAAACAATCTTTTTAAAAAAAAATGCAGCCCATTTTCCTTACAGGAAAACGAAATGTGTAAAAAAAAAAAAAGAAAATTCAACTTTACGTTTCATTTTTTAAGAGTAGGCAGTGGTCTGTGGGGCAACCGCCTCCTCCTAAAAAATATTTGCATCAATATTCACAAAGGGGAAGGGATCCCTTCCCCATTTGCGAATGGTTGCTACCTCCTTTGAGGTGTTGGTAAAAATGAATGTTTTGCAACTGTAATTCAGTCGCAAAACATTCATACATACCTCTACAATTCTGTATTTGGAAGGGACACCTTTAACAAGGTCCTTCTGAATACCAAATCGCAAACGCAAATTGCGATCCGGTAACATGTTACCGAATCGCAATTTGTGATTTGTACATAAGTAATAGCATTATTGCGGCAAGAAAATGCCCCGACTCTGCGAATCAGGCACTTTCTGAAAGCAAAAATAATTCGTACACATGGCCTTGGTGCTGGCTTAGTTGAGGTTTAAGGGTACAGATTAGGCCCAGGTAAAATTTAAATTAAGCAGGTGTAATTTGCTTAATTTCTGGAATTTTGCGTTATGCTTATTAAGCGAAATTCCCCAAATGATGTCATGTTGTGTAATTATACAACAACGTTTTAGAAAAGGAGCTCATGAACAATGAGAATGACAAGAATTTAAGTGCCTTTTGTTTGTGGCACTTGTGTTTTTGTCAATATATTATAGTGGGAAATGTGTCCTTGTGTCCAATGTGGATGCAAGGATCCATTTCACATTAAAATATTGCACAAACTAAAAGATTTGCATTTGCGTGATTATATGTAGTCTCACATAAATTGCCTGAAATTTTGTATTACTAAGCAAAACAATTCGCATGCATCTCACTCATTGCAAATGTTAATCCATCTCAGGAGCTCTTCTCTCTGGTACCTTCGCAAAGAGTGTGAGTAAAAAGTGGGGTATTTGTTGAAGTATGCTTTCTCCTGCCTGCCTAAGGTGGAAGCCTTGACCCATTTGTTCCCTCTTATTGGTGTTTTATGTACCCAGTCCCACTGGGGCACCAACAGCATTTGGAGTCGTTGGAGGGGTGTGGGTGGGGGGACCACAAAATCCCTGTAGCCTCAGCAGGCTCTGCATGTCCTGTAGGAGCCTGCATCCTCTTTGTGCTGCGTCACTCACCGATTCGAGTGGGCAAGAGCAGAATCCATTGTTCTTCTTCCTGTGGGGATTGTGGGCAAGAGGGTTTAGAGAGGGGTGTGCCTGCCCCCCAGACATGGGCACAGAAAGTGGGTGAGCACCACTAAGGCCCTTGCTCTCGCCTTGGTCATCTTCTGATCCAGGCATGGGGTCCCTACAACATTTTCACTAGTGTTGGGTCACAGGTCTCTGGGCTGAAAGGTGGATCAAGGAGGAAGCCCCACACATACATACCTCTGCCTTATTCTCTTTTTGTTGCCCCGGGGACCAGGTTGTTTCTTGAGGTCCGTAGGGCCTATTGTCTCGAGGAAGGTGTTATATTATTTTTGGTGGTGAGCTCTAGCCACCAGGAGCTTCCTTCTGGCCTCTAAAGGTGATTCTCAAAGGGAGCTTGGTTTTTAAATCTCCCTGCACCAGACATTTCCTCTGTCAGGTTCCTGGTGCCCTTCTCCTGCTTGTGTGGGCATGTTCCACAGCCCTTCTACAGCCAGCCAGCAGATTATCCTCCCTGCCACAATCTCCAGTTCCTGGCTCCTTGAAGAACACCTGTTTGTCAGCAGAGTTAAGGGCCAGTTCACAGAGGTTCAAGGGCAACTATGAGAAATTGGGTTGTTGGTTGAGGGGGTGAAACCCTACTCAAGCAACAGTTGCAATCCCTGTCAGGGTGAACCACAAAAAGTCAATAAATTAACCTGTGGTTAACGCTTTTGTAGCTTGGCACAACTTAGAGCTTAACTTAACTTAGAGGCAATGTGCAAAGCATTTATGCAGGATTTAAACAGTAATAAAGTGAAAACACAACACAAAAAAATCTCACAATAATTAAGAAAAGTAGAGCACAATTTAATAAATGATTTGACACTGAAATGACAAAGATCCAATCAGTAGAACGGGAGGTATGAATTTTTTAAGTTTAAAGGGAAAAATAGCACCTTAAAGCTCAAAGTGCCAGCCACTGACATCTAGTCACGCCAGACCAGGGCCAAGTTAAAAGTTATGGCTGACTGCGATGGAGCGCTGTTCAGATATGCAAAGTGGACTGGGCCCAGTCTCAGCTTACCTTCTGAATTAGACATGTGTGCAAAGGTAATGTTCAGCAAGACAAGGTAGCTGGCTGTGTCGGAGGAGGAGGGGTCATTGTCAGGGAGCTACTGGATGAAGTTGCGGTGAAGATTTCTAAATTTGGACTTAGTCTCTTTTATGGAAGTAAAAAATCTGCAGTGAGACGAAGCTGTAGGCTGTAGCTAATGAAGACTTCACAAGGTCGGATACCCCTTCTGCAAGGAGCCGCTAAACAGGTTTGCTGCTGTAGAGAAGAACGTAGCGGAAGGTGCCGCAAAGTCAGACTGACCGGTGATGCACCTTGGGTGGATCACCAAGCAGGTAGGTCCCAGTCTCCAATCAGTTCTCAGAGCACTTTTTGGCAGAAAATTTTAAAAACCCATGTTTTGAATTTGGCATACCTGGGCACTTTTAGCACCACTTCGAAGGGTCCAGGACATGGGGGGCACCAAATGGAGGGTCAGAATTCACTCAGGATGGTCCAGGTGTGAGTTCAAGATGGATGGAACCTTTTCTGTCCCTAAGGCTTTGATCAGGAGACAAGCCAAAACTCCCATGGAGTCACTCTGGAAGTCTTGGGTTGAAGCAGGAAAGCAGGTCACAAGCAACAAGGCAGTCCTTTGAGGACACAAGGCAGGCTTCAGGCAGTAAGGTAGTCCTCTTGGTAAAGCAGGGTCATCCTCTTAAGTACATAACAGGTCACAAGCAGCAGGGCAGTCCTCTGAGAGTCCTTCCGCATGTACATAAATGAACTGATGAGTGGGTCTGAGGGTTCTGTTTCTATAACGCATGCCAGCTTTTAAGTGGAAGAAAAGTCTAGGGTTATGCCCCCACAGATGTGTCTGGAATGTCACTGACCATATCATGAGTGATGTAATATGTGAGGTCATAAGCAGTACATTATGAGGGCGTGAGTTATAGTTAGCTCAGCTAACTATAACTGCTGAATTTCTCTAGTTTTGTACAAGTGAAATATCACCCTAACTAAATGTCTCTGTAACCTTTGTTTTTTTCTATGAATTTCTAAGTTTAAAAAAAATTCTATTTCCTAACTATATTGTCCCTGTAACCTTTGGTTTTTTCAGCGATTTTCTACGTTTTTTTTTAGTTCTGTGTCATAACTATAATGCCCCTGCAACCTTTGTTTTTTCAGTAAATTTCTAAGGTTTTGAAATGCTAATTCCTAACTATACCTTGCATGTAATGTTTTTTTTCTCCAGTGAATTTCAAGGGTTTTTTAACTAGTAATCGCATTTGCAGAGTGCTAAAGAAAGAGGGCTGGGCCTCGAAACAGCTCTTAGGAATCCCGCTGTCTGCGACTTACAGGAGGTACCAGAAGGGCTTCTTGGCCCCCAAGGTGCCTCAGGAGTAAAGTGGACTTCATCCCCCAATCAGTAGTGTACCATGAGCCGCATTTGCAGAGTAGTAGAGAAAGGGGGGCTGTCCTCCGAACACTTCCTACCAATCCCACTGTGTGGGACTTACTGGAGGTAACAGGAGGGGTAGTTGGCCCCCAAGGATGTCCTTGGGGCCCAACTACCCCTCCTGTTACCTCCAGTAAGTACCACACAGCGGGATTGCTGAGACATCGTAGGAGGCCACACCCCCTTTCTCCACCACTCAGCAAACGCACCTCATGGCGCACTACTAGTAGGTGGATGAAGTCTCCTTGGCTATTGAGGGTCCTTGGGGGCCAACTACCACTCCTGTTGCCTCCAGCAAGTCCCACACAGTTGGTTTGCTGAGAGGTTTTTGGTGGCCACACCACCTTTCTCCACCACTCTGCAAACACGCCTCCTGGTACACAACTGGTAATGGGATGAAGTCCCCTTGGCTCTTGAGGGTCCTTGGGGGACAAGTACTGTGCCAGTTACCTCCAGCAAGCCCCACACAGTTGGTTTGCTGAGAGGTTTTTGGTGGCCACGCCCTCTTTTTCCTTCACTGTGTAAACGCACCTCCTGGTGCACTACTATTTGGGGGATGAAGTCCCCTTGGCACTTGAGGCTCCTGTTACCTCCAGTAAGGCCCACACAGCTGGATTGCTGAGAGGTGGTCAGAGGCCATGCCCCCTTTTCCCCACCACTCTGCAAATGCACCCCTGGGCGCACTGCTGCTTGGGGGAAGAAGTTCACTTTATTCCTGAGGCCCTCAGGAGGCAAGGGGACCTCATCCCCCCACCAGCTGTGCACTGAGAGGCGTGTTTGCAGAGTAGTGGAGAAAGGGCCGTGGCCTCTGACCACCTCTCAGCAATCCCGCTGTGTGGGGCTTACTGGAGGTAACAGGAGGTCTTCTTGGCCCCTAAGGATCATCAGCAGTTAAGGAGACTTCATCCATTAACCAGGAGTGCGCAAGAAGGCACATCAGCAGAGCAGTGGAGAAAGTGGGCGGGGCCTCCCGTGAGTTGCAGCATTTTTTTTATTGTTTAGGAAAGGGGGCCATGTGGCCCCCCTTCCCTGGACCATTTTGGGCCCCAGGGACACCATCCCCTGGGGCCTGATCCTTTTTTACATTTTGTTTTTAAATGCAAGGGGGGCCACGCAGCTCCCCCGGCCAATTTCGGCCCAGGGGACCCCATCTCCCGGGGCCCGGCCTTTATTTTAACTTTTTTTAAAAAGGAAAGGGGGGCCAGGGTTGACCCCATCCCCGGGCTGATATTGCCCTGGGGACCCCATCCCCCGGGGCATGGCCAGGTCGTTGGGAAGCATGGAGGGAGCCTCAAGGCCCCTGCGGTCCCTGTTGGCTCCCCACCTGCTGCGGGAGCCAGCATTACTTTTGGACAGAGGGAGCTGTAAACATGCAGCTCCCTCTGCCCAGAAGCAATTCTGCTCCACTTCATGGAAGCATGAGCATTTTCAATGCTCTTGGTTCCATGAAGCGGGCCAGAGTTTGCTATGGCATGGCGGGAGCAGAAAACTGCAATGTCCCGGGGTTGGGCGCCCGGGACATTGCTGGAGCCATCCCTGGGATGTGGCGGTCCCCAGGGACATGCAAAGTTCCTGGAGGGGGGCGCATGGCCCCTCCCATCTTGTATATAGCCCCGGGGAAATGTTGGTCCCCGGGGCAGCGGGGAGGCTGAGCGAGCCCCCCTGCATTTGTGAATAAAAGTGCCCGGGGAGGTGGTGGCCCCCTGGGCAGTGAGGGAGGCCATAGTGCCTCCCCTATACATAAAAAAAAAAATACAGTGTGCCCCAGGGAGGTGGCGGTCCCCGGGCAGCGGGGGAGGCCATAGAGCCTCCCCCGCATTTAAAAAAAACATTTATTGCTTCAGCCCCGGGAAGGTGGCAGTCACATGAGCTTCTAATAATCCCAAGAGGGGGGCCCCATGAGCCCCTCATCCTTCATGCCCCCGGGATTTGGCCCACCCGGGGAATCTGCAGCAAAATAAAGAAAAAATGCTTTTAAATCATGGCGGGTCCCTGTGGGTCCTCCCAACATATCTGAGGGGTCAGGGTATTCCCCTTGTCTTTATTTTTTTATTTTTTTGGGGTCTCGGCTTCAAGTTGAGTCCCGAGATGGCTGCCAACACTTCCTGGTTGAAGTGCTGGCAGCCAATCAGAGCTGTGCATTTCCCTGAACGAGGTTGTCTTTCTTTGTTCATGAAGGCTTTGGCCAGAGATATCACTATCATTTTAAACTTAAATTTCTCAAAAAGTACTAAACAGATTTACACCAAATAAGCAAAAGACACTTCCTTGAACTGATATATACCTCCCTGCCAAATCTGGTGTGAGTCAGTTCAGCGTTCATGCTGTAGAAGTGGCTAAAAGTTCCTATGGGAATTAACATTACAAATGCAACCTTATTTTGTGCCCCAAATTCTCGGTCCCCACTGCACAGATCACCCTCAAACATTCCCAATCAATAGTACCCACCGTGACACTTTTCTGGCAAAATTTCATGCAGATTGGTCAAACAATGCCAAAGTTATAGCCAGGTCAGAAAATGATTTTCCTATGGAAACTAGGTCCTACCTATATAGTTAGGACCAACCTTTGTGGAAAATTTGAATATATATATATATATTCCAATTTTCCACAAAGGTACACCATGCACTCTTGGGCTCCACATTAATCAATTCTTTACTCTATTCTATTCATTGAAGTCAAACAACCCAAAAAATGACAAACGCGTTTCGCCCTCCTTTGACAAAGCCCAGGAGGGCAAAACGTGTTTGCCATTTTTTGTGCTGTTTGACTTTAATTAATTGAATTGAATAAAGAATTGAGCAATGTGAAGCTCCAGAGTTCACTGTGTACCTTTGTTGGAAATTGGAATTTGTACGCATGTTCCATCCTCACAAACAGTGGCACCCGCTGCATCGAGAGCGGTGGCTTCAGTGGAAAAGCAGTAAACAGATATATATATAGGTTTGTGAGTGGATGTGTGGGTCTGTGAGTGCCTGTGTGGATCTGTGAGTGGGTCTGTGAGGTCCTGTGTGGGTCTGTGAGTGGGTCTGAGGGCCTGTGTGGGTCTGTAAGTGGGTGTGTTAGTGCATGTGTGGGGATCTGTGTGTGTGTGGAAGTGTCTGTGTGAATCTGTGAGTGGGTCTGTGAGTTCCTGAGTGGGTGTGTGACTCTCTGAGTGACTCTATGAGGGGGTGTGAGAGTGTCTGAGTGGGTCTGTGAGTGGGTGTGACAGTGTCTCTGTGGATCTGTGAGTAGGTGTGTGAGGAGGTCTGTGAGTGGGTGTGTGAGTTCCTGTGTGGGGCTGTCACTGGATATGCGAGTGTCTGAGTGGGTTTGTGAGAGGCTGTAAGAGTGTCTGTGTGGGTCGGTGAGAGGATATGAGAATGTCTGTGTGGGACTGTGAGAGGGTGTAAGAGTGTCTGAGTAGGTCTGGGATAGAGTGTGAGAGCACTTGCATGGTTCAGTAAGTGGGTGTGAGAGTGTCTGAATAGGTCTGTGAGTGAGTGTGAGATCACCTACATAGGACTGTGACTGGGTGTGTGAGTGTCTGTGTATGTCTGTGAGTGGGTATGTGAGTGTGTCTGAGTAGGTCTGTGAGTGGGAGTGGGTGTGGAGTGTCTGAGTAGGTCTGTGAGCGGGTATGAGAACACCTGCATGAGTCTGTGAGTGGGCATGAGAGTGTCTGAGTAGGTCTATGAGTGGGTGTGAGAGCACCTGTGTGGGTCTGTGAGTGAGTATGTGAGTGTCTGCTATGGGGCCGTGAGTGGGTGTGTGAGTATATATAAATTCTTTTTAATTTGCAGCAGGATTGGCGGATCTGTATTGAATTTACACGGGGCTCTGTGCTGAGCCCCGCAGTTGATCTGCGGATCTGGCATGTGGCAAAAAAATATTTGTAGACAATTTCTTGCCCATCATACCTACTTGTAACACCTATGTAACACAAACATGGGGTCAGGGAACCTCTAGCCTAACCCATTCATATAAATTGCAGCCTACATTTGTGCACCAGGGACCATTTCCCAATACATAAAATGGCAGCCGCAACTTTTCTCTCCGGTTGTGGCCAGCCAGTCAGGGCCTTGCTGTGGCGCGTGGATCCGCAAATCTCATTTCTTGCGAGAAATGCGCATGCGCAGGCGCGCTCGCATGCGCAGTTTTCTTAAGCATTACCGGTATGGCAAGGAACAGGAGGAGGGCAGCCCAGGGACGCCGCAGTAAAGAGGTAAGTGGTTTTAAGTTTATTTTTAATGACTGTTAACTTACTTATTAATAGGGGGGTGGAGGCGGGCAGCATAGCGGCGCTCCACGGAGTTCCACAGAGTTTGTTTGCAACTCCGTGGACCTCAGTGTAGCCCCGCTACGCCCACTACGCCCAGGGTTAGTATTGAATGTAATTATGTGTTTTGGAAAAAAAATATTTGAATTTATTATTTGAGATTTTTACCTCTCATCTGCTCACCTCAATTTGGCTACCCCCCTATCCTCGGGCAGACGAAAGTCTTTCTGCCCCCTCAGAGCGTTTGGTTAAAGGCTTCACCTTCAATTTTCCTACCCAAGGAGAAAGAAAGCCAAAAAGACAATGGGGATTGATGCCCAAAAGAGGAATGGTATGGACTGTGGCCCTTCAAGGCATTGGGTCATACACCCGGGCCACAGGTATCTTTTCTGATAAGTAGATGAGGGGTTTAAACCCCTCTGCTTACCCATAAGACAAATCTCTGCCAGAAACTTATACCTGCCAAGGAGTTTGGTGTAGTATTTTGGTTCTGGATCCCAATGTGGGCAGAAAGACTGTTTTGGCTTCAGGGGTGGGGACCGCAGTCTGATACCAGGAGGGCCCACCTCTACCCTATTCTTTGAAAAAAATCCCTTGGTCTGACTTTTATATTTGTAGCAATGTCTCTGAGTCATCAAGCTTCCATATTGGGTATACCCGGCACCGACTGAGAAAATGCTCCCGATTACAGAAAAATCACTGTCCTCAGAGCAGATGCAAACTGACAGTTTGTAGCTGTGCTGAGTGAGGAGACAGGGCCACAGACTGAAATTGCATTTCTCTTTTTCCCTGGAAGCAGACTGGGCTCTCTTTGAAGAGGAAGAAATGCAGCTCCTTAAACGGTGGTTCAGTGGGTTACTGCACCTGCATGTAGGAGGATGCATGGTGGGTTCCAGACCCCCTGTGCTTTCCTCTCATGGGGCACCCTTGAGTGTGTACTACCTTTGATTCACCTCTATGTTGTGCACAGTCAGTGAACCTCTCAAAAAGTCTTTTGCCTCTGTATCTAAAATATGGTGCAGGGGCAAATGCAAATTGTTCCCTTATTTGCATGGGACCAAGGCCCCATGCAAAAAAGAGAACTTCCACTCATGATTACGACAGTGAAAGTTGTGCACTGTTGCAGTTAGTTCCATATTATAGATGGAGCCACACAAGCTTCTGTGGCCCCATTTTTAAAATTGAAGTAAGCCGGAGCAAACTCCTGTGGTGCTCTGGGGAACTTTTTAGGTCACTCCTACTAGACAGTGCATGCTTTGTGTATTGTGAGGCATATTGTGGCTATGCAAGAACATAGAGGGGCTTGGAGTCCATCTATTGACTACCAGCAATTGGCTTACTCTCATTTGCCTGCTTCTTATTTGTATCATGGTTACTGTACAGCATGCTAAAACCACTGGCAAAGACAATAGGTCAAAAAGGCGAGATCTAATGACTTTTACCAATGCTTGTTGTAATGTGGCCCCTGGTGTTAAGTATGGTTGGTTTCTGCCCCTTTACCAAGGCAGGGAAGATTGGGGGGAAATTGCATATCTGACATGGGGGGGATAGAAAGACTGTGTTCTATGGTGGGGGATCCAGCCACAATTCCAAGACTGACCAATCCCTAGTGTCTAGTAAGCTTTCTTATTTATTTATTTATTTTGAAAGTTTTATATAGCGCGAACATGACCACCGAGGGTATCAGAGCGCTTTACAGATTATGCATCACAAGGTAATAAGCATACAAAACAGAATAACCAAAACAACAAATTCAAAGTCAAAATTGTCCAGCAATCTCGTGAAGGCACAGCAAAGCACATCATAAACAACAGAGGGCGAAAAAAGATCACAGTCTAGAATTGTCCGACAGACTCATGAACAAGGTGGCTGGGCAAGAGTCAATGGGTATGGCCCAGAATCAGGCTAAGGCAGAAATTTCTTCATCAGGAGCCCTTTGACTTCTTTTTTGAAGAAGACAGTAGACGGGTTCACCCTGACTTCAGGGGGAAGGGAGTTCCAGATCCTCGGAGCCATCCCTGAGAAGGCTCGGTTATAGGTCTTTTTTTGGGGGGAATTTTTGAGGTTTAAGCAAAAGGGAGCTGGCGCTTCTGGAGGCTCTAGAACCACAGGAGAGTTCCAGTTTCTGCGCAAGGTACAACGGCGTCTTGAAGTGGATGGCTTTGTGAGCCATGCATGCAATTTGTAGCTGTATCCGAGCTTCATATGGCAGCCTATTCAGTTCCCGCAAGTCCGGCGAGATGTGGTGGTATTTTTTTGTGCCAGTTAAGAGCCTCGCAGCGGAGTTGAGTGTAACCCTAAGAGGAGCCGTCCTCACTCTGGGCAGGCCACAAAGTGTTGCACTACCATAGTCCAGCTTTGAGATCACTAATGCTTGAACTGCAACCTTTAGGTCATGAGCAGGGAGGAAGGGTTTGAGCTTCCTAAGTAAGCTGAGTTGGAAGTTCGCTCCTTTGGTGAGGGAACTGATGTGCTTCTGCATGTTCAAGCTTTTGTCTAGAATGATGCCCAGAGATGATGCTGAGTCTACAAGGTGCGCTCTGCAGTTAAGGGCAGTCAGTTGATTCAACCATTGCTCCATGACGAGGGATTGGTTGTGGGGTGAGATCAGTAGGAATTCCGTTTTAAGAGCATTTAGCTTCAGGTGATTGCATGTCAGCCAGCTTTGGGTTTCCAGCAGGACTGAATTGAGGGACTGGATGTCTTCGGGGGAGGCGATCTTCAGGTATAGTTGGGTATCTTCCGCATACATATGATAGCGAATGCTGGATGATTTTAGGATTTCTGTCAGAGGCTCCATAAACAGGTTAAAGAGGGTGGGGGACAATGCTGACCTTTGTGGCACCCCCAAGGTGACTGGTGCAGGGTGGGACAAGGATTGGTTCACCTTGAAGCTTTGGGATCTGTTCTGAAGGAAGGAAGAGAACCAGCTTAATACCGGCCCAGACAGCCCCATCCTGTGTTCTAGGAGGTCAATTAGGTGATCATGTTTGACAGTATCAAATGCTGACGAAAGGTCCAGAAGGATCAGCAAGCACAACTCATTGTGATCCAGCATTCTAAGCGCATCATCCACGATGTGCGTTAGCGCCGACTCTGTACTATGACCTGGGCGGAAACCAGATTGGCATTGATCCAGGAGTTGGAAATGGTCAATGTGATGGCAAAGTTGGGCAAGCACACATTTCTCCAAGAGTTTTGCCAAGGTGGGGATGTTAGTGATTGGGCGAAAGTTAAGAAGGTCCGTGGGATCCGCATTTGGTTTCTTTAGGATCGGGGTAACTTGACCTGCTTTAAGGCAATCCGGAATAGCCCCTTGCATAAGAGAAGCATTGACGATAGTCGTCCAGAGTGTTAGTAAGGCGGATCTCACTTCCGGGAACAGGTTCGATGGCAGGGGGTCATTGTAGTGATTGGAAGGTTTCAAGGTCAACAGCATTTTGTGTATAGTGTATTCATCCACGGTTTGGAACAAACTCCAGGATGCATTGTTTTTGAGGTGGCAGGGCTGTGAGGGTACAGTGGTATTCGACTCTGAGGGGCAAAGGGTCAACAGCGGCCCACTCGACATGTGCAATCTCGTTAAGCCGGGCTACCAATGAAGTGTGTGAATGGGGATGTGAGGCTAGGTCCCGGGAACCCTGCAGCAGAGGATAGCTAGTGAGGGAAGGGGAAAGTGGGGCAGGTGGCGACTGAGTGGGCCCCGGGGCAGGGGATTCATGGAAATGGAACTGTGTGCTTGGGGGAATGTGTAGGATAGCGGAGGAGGGGACGGACAGCAGGGGACCCTTGTCAGCCTGTCGGACCGTGACGGGATTGCGGGTTGGGCTGGGGGAGGGGATCCAGGGGAGAATCCTAGCAGCATTGTGTACAGTGGAGCTAGGATATTTAGAACCATCTAACCGTGAGGGGGTGGGGGCATGTGGACTCTCATGGAGACTGTGCTGTCGCAGCTCGTTAGCAGTGGAATTGTTAATCTGAGTGGAGGTAGCTAGCGGGGGGCCCTTCGGAACAGATGTAGGGTTCGCGGCTGGTGGTGGAGAGGCGGGAGATAGAATTTGCACGGTCAGGGGAACCCTTGAGGCCATCAACTCCAAGGGGGGCGGCACTGAAGTTTGCGACTGTCTTCAAGATGGTGGGGAAAAGGTTGTCAAACAACATAAGATTGCGGTCAGAAGCTTGGATAAGGATGGTTCCGTTTTTGTAAAGTGAGATGGTGGCTTCAGCTCTAAAGGCTGAGGAGGGCGCAACTAACAATCTAAGACCATGAGGAGTTTTATGGGAAGTGGAGATCTTGAGGAGAGAGTAAATGGCCTTCCGCCATTGAGCATGCCGTTTAGTGTATAAGATGAGATCATTTATGGCAGCACCTTTATTAATGGAGAAGAAGGGGTCTGAGATCAGGGTTTCCGGATGGGTTTTGAGTATTCTATGTTTAAAGTTTTTTGCAGCATTTTTTGAGAGGTTCGGGGGATATATGATTCTGAACGCTTTCTGGCCAGCCAGCTCTAGGTTGGGAGAGAGGCGATTCGGAGGTCTCGGCACCATAACCGCACCCGTCATGTCTCCACACCAAGGAAGCCTAGATAAGCAAATTGACTGGGCAGAGGTGTGCGCCGACCATAGGAGGCGCAGGGAGGCCACTAGACTGGGCAGAGGTCGTGGTCATATCAAGGTGGTTAGCTGTGTATGCCGCGGGAGAGTGTCATGGGGTTATGTTGGGATGAGCAATTGCATGATATTACTAGCCACGCATCCTCGGGTTCATTCAGTTGTTCTAACACCTATGAGAGCCAGCTAACCAGGGCTGAAAGATAGGAAGCTGGTGTGCAATTGCATCCCACTTGCTCACTACGCATTAGAGACCCACTTGCAGGCTACACACACTCAGGTACCTTTGGGTAGGCCAATATGGGAGGTCAGATTATCCAAGCAAAGACATTAGACTGGACCGTAGTGGCTAGAAGGCAATCCTGGAGTTTACATCTTCAGCAGGTAGGTAGTACAGGCTGGACGGTTTCATATAAACCCTTAGAGGAGATAACCATCTCCCACTCTGCGGTGATGGGGCAAACTAAGCCAGCCCCTGTGTGGGATACATGAGGAAGAACACACTCCAAGATGGCCGCCAAATGCTGGGAATGGATCAGTCCACAAAGTCTTTCTGTCCAGAAAGAGAGAGCAGATAGGAAGTAAACTCCCCAATCTGCCCCACAGGTGGGTAGCAAGTCTGTTGAGGTCTAGGGGTGGGGGATGCTGCTTAATGCAAGGACATGCTGGCGAAGGCCACATTCTATTTTTCTTTCTTTTAAATCCAATCCCTGGTGTCTAGTGTGCTTTCTGATCTGCCAGAGGACAGCACAATAGTGGTAAATCCCATAATCTGTCCCCAAGGGAGCAGAAAGACTGTTTGGCTTCTAGAACTTGCGGATGTGGCCCAATGACAGGAAAGGCTGGTCCCCACCCATTCTTTTCAACAAAAAAATAAATCCCTTGTGTCTCAATTGCTTTCTGTTTCGCTGGGGAGAGCAGATTCGGGCAAATCTCTCAATCTGCCACTGAGAGAGGGCGGTAGAAGGACCATTGGGCCTAGGGATGGGTGATGCGGCTCAATGTCAAGACAGGTGCACCCCCGCCTTCTTCTTTTTATACACTTGGGCTATCTCTAGTGCCTAGTCGGCTTACTGCTCCCCTGGGGTGGTCATATTGGATTGGACATAAGATGTGAAAATAAGAAACATTGGATCAGTGAAGTGTTGCCTCATCCATCAGTGTCACCACAGAATCACACGCACTTGCACCAGCTGGTCTCTCTGGCAGCCTGCCTTCCAATCATGATAGAAGTTACGAGTGCTCAGTAGTTGCTTGGGAATATCTGTTGTAATTGAGGTTTATTGTTCAGCAGATCTCTTCTGATCTCAGGATAAGAAGCAGAAGGCTTCAAGACTCTGTGAGGCTTGTCAGGCTCCCATTAGGCTGCCTAGTGTTTCTGTATGTGACAAACTCAGCAGTAGCAGCAAGAAAGGAAAACAGGGCCTGCAAGGTTAGTCCTAGTCAAGAAGAAGTGGGCAGCATGCCAGCTCTACCTTCAGAATGCTTTAAAGCAAAGGGGTCTGCACAGGTCCAATCACAAGAGAGGATCAGCGAGCTGCAGGACATTTTAAGCTTATATTTTCAGAAGGAGACAGTTGAGCCATTATCCTTTGCCAATCTGTGTTCATTGCCTCCTCCCAGTCTAATTGTTCAGCTAATCTGGCTGAGTCAGCCTCAAAGAGGAGTCTAGGTAGGTTCATCTCTCCAGAATGGAAAGCAGGGGGCACTGTCTACCTGCATGATCTCAGATGAACTATTTAGGGATTTTCTCGAATGGAATTTTATTCCCTTGAGACAGGCTTATTCAAAAATATATTACCTGAAGAAGATGAAGCATAGAATGGAGATGTCCTCTATGGGTGCATTTCATCATCATCTTCCAAATGTTAGCTTTCCACATAAGTAAATGTTTGCAAAAAGTTACTTGTACTCCTAACGACAGGTGCGCCAGTAATGTTCACAAATCTTTTTAACTTAGATTACTTTTGGTAAAATTTGGGAATGTTTAAGCCAGTTATGTTGGCATGAAATGTAAACAAACCATACATAACAAAAAATGAATACGAATTGGCCCCATCTATTCCAAGCCTAGACTTTAGTGTACAAGGGAAAGTCAGTAGCTGATTGAAGCTAGATAACCTCTTGCGACTGCATTTAAAGGAAAGGAACTTCAAGTTTTCCTTTTTTCAGGATACTACAAGATTGTTGCTGAACAACATCAGATCTGAAAGTTGGGAGGTCCTGAGAGATTACTGGCCTGACAAACTTGCATTAAAGAAAAATAGAGGAGGAACTTAAGTGACAAGATGAAAAATTGGAGGGATCATACTTTCGTCCTTTCATTGAGCTTAGAATGATCTAGGAATAATATTTCCATGGAGTGTGCATGACAGGTGCCAATGCATGCTAGGAGATCCGGTTGAGTTTTGGGTTGTCTGAACTCCAGCTAGAATGCTTTTTAGAAATTGCCATCTTTTGCGTGGCATTCCCCCAGTTTTATGATACAACCACACATCCCTTAACCCTGCATGCCTTAACAATGAGGTCTGAACCACAACCGCAACTTTACCACGCATGCCTTTACAATGCATGCCTTTACAATGAATTTCTTTGTAAAGAAGTGAGTGGTAGAGGGATATGCGTTGTAGAGTTCACACCCCAGCCCCCCTTCCTGAGCCCTAAAACCGGATACCCCAGCCCTGCAATCCACCCCACCCCAGCCCTAAAAACTATCCAAAAACCTGCCCCCCTGCCCTAAAAACTATTTGACCCGGTCATGGGCCCTAAAATCGGCCCCTAGCCCTAAAAATTACCCCCCCCCAAACTCGGTCCCAGCTCCACTTACCCAGCCTCATCCTCTCCCAATCCTTCTTTTCCTCTTCCCGCCTATCCACTCTACATCTAGACCGCTGACTAGTTAAGACATAAGGGCGGTTAAGGCATATGCATGGTTCAAGCAAGCATTGTTCTGCTTGCATCGAAACGGCACTCGTTGCTTAGCCTGCATTGTAAATTCTGTTTCCCCATTCCCCAGATTTTTGCCTTCATGTGCTGAACCCATTCTGTTTGCCCTAGGACTCTGCAGACTTTAGTCCTTCTAACAAGTGGTAAAGTGCTTGAGTGCTCCCTATTAAAGATGGTAAAATTGGAATATACCTAATTAGCATGTTTAATTAACTTAGAAGTCCCTAATTGATGTTACTATCTTTAGCTAGAGCAGGTAAATTAAATGCTGCTAGTGTGCTACATTGCTCATTGTTGCCACCCACTAAAGTAGCACTGTAAAGCATGTCTCCAGCTCTGCCCAAAAAACCTGGGTGTAGAATTTTGAAATGCCATTTTGACCTGGCAAAATAAACCATTTGCCAATCCTAAACCTTCTTGTTCAATACCTATAAGCGCCCTCCCCCAAGGTATGCCCTAAAAGCCCATAGGGCAGGGAGCATGTTATTTAAAAAGTATGACATGTATTTTTACTGTGTTACTTGTGGTAGTGAAAAAACCCATAGTTGTTTTTCACTGTGGCAAACCTGGCTCTTCTATGGGAAAACACTGGGTTACACAACAACATATAGTCTCTGATTTGAGTTCGAGAGTAGTTAGAAAAATGGTTCAAGGAATCATTTTAATAGCAATTTAAAATCCAACTTAATGGACAATTCAGAATTTTTATTACTTTTTTGAAAATTTACTTTAAGAAAGTTGTCCTTTTCCTGCCTAAGTCAAAAGGGATCTTTCTACCAGTATCCGGTGTCATCTGACTGCTGACGGCTCCACTGTGGTAAGATGTGGATTGCTCCCAGATAGTGGACAAAAGGGTTGGGTGTGGACAGATGTTTTTCTTCCTTGAGCAGAATGGCCTGGGGGCTGTGCCTAGCCCCTTCTTGTGCTTCAAATGATTTCTACAGTGTCACTGGCAGTTTAGCTCACACGTAGGCCTATCTCCCTTTTGTCTTGCTAGTCAGCTTGGCTCTAAACACAGTGGGAGGAGGAATCTGCCCCAGAACTGGCTTGGAGTGACCAAAAGGGGAGAGTTGCTGTGAGACAGACGGGACCCCACTCCCTGAACGTAATCCATCACCCCTAATCAGCCCCAACCAGATACCCCGAATGAACCCTCACTTACCTCTTCCATCCATCAACTCCATCCCTGGAAAAAAGGAGGAAAGGGTTAACGTCATCAGCGAAGAACCCCTGACGACAGCAGAAGGCAGGACTGCAGGCGCTAACAGCCAATCGAAAAGGAGGGTGGGGAGTCAGGAGAGGACAAACAGATTGGAGGAGAGGAAAAAAGGGCAGAACCCGGAAGCCGCCGAAAGTAACAATGTGGAGCCAAGCCGCGCTCGGGGAGAGGAGAGCCGGAGCAGTTCTATCGGAGCCGTCTGAGGCGTCGTGAACAGCACCGAATAGGAAGACCAGCTAACAAAGACGACAAGCCCCCAGAAACTTGGAGTGAAGAGTGGTGGTCGCCCTGGGAAGCGTGACTCCCCTGCCGCAACTCTTGCCTGGTATGTGTGTGGGAAGGGAGGAGGGTGGGAGACGTAGGGGACGGTTAAAAAAAAAGAGAAAGGAAAAAGGGTGTGGCCAGAAGGAGAGGCTGCCCTAAAAGAACGAGAACAGAAGTGCCCAGAGAAACGGTCGGGCGTGGTGTATATTTCTTTTTGTGTGGAACCATTTGTTTATTTTTTTGTTATTTTAATGTTCGCTATCCGATGTGCAGAGAGGACCGAAGTGATGACAATTGGGTTTGAGGGAAAAACCAATATATAGTCAGAGGAGCGCAATCTGTTCTAGACCAGAAAGGGACAATAGTAGAAATAGGCAAAGTTTAATTTCACCTGACTTTCTTGTGCACTTCCCTTTCCCCAAAGACCCAGGACATAAACCAAGAGATCCAGCCTGGGAGCAACGAGACAGCCCGATAGAAAGGAAGGGGGGGGGGACGATTTGTGATTTGCACCAGAAAGTGTTTTTCCCTAACACCCCTGGGTGTGGTGAAGGTCTCTATTCCTCATGAACCAAATACACCACATCCTTTTACTTACCTTACTCTCCCTGTCTTTTCTCCTGGCACACCAGGGACGACGCACCACGGAAGCCTGAACCTAAAATAAAGAAACAAAGAAAAGGATTACAATTGGAAAGAGAAGACTTCAGAAACCAAAACGGCCATCTCAAGATTGTTTTTTTTAGTTTTGTTTTTCCCTTCTAAGACATTTTCCCTCATATTCTGCTCTAACTAAATAACCTCCCAAAAGCGGAAAATAAACGCCATAATAGAAAAGCACATTCGGCCTCCTTGATTTGTTTATCGCCCATCCCTCCCACACCTGGTGTCAGAAGTGGGATCTACAGCGATGGAGGCCGCTGTGCACAAGATGGGGGAAGACCAGGAAAAACTGGAAAAGATAATGGAACGCTTTCTGGCAGAGGAAGACAGGGAGAAACTCAATAGAACCTTAACAGAGCCAGACTCAAGAGTCAGTAATTGGGAAGTTGGCTGATGCACTCAGTCAACAGAGGACCCAGGCAGAGCTTCCGTCAGTGGTGATGCAAAAGTATGTTGTTGGAGAAGACCCAAATTACTTATTCGCAAACTTTGAGCGGATGGCAAGATCGGCAGCATGGCCTGTCGACAAATGGGGGCAATATCTCGGACCACTCCTCTCGGGTAACCTACAGGCTGCTTACCAAGCCGCCAATCTCCTCGGTCTCACACCCTATGAAGAGATTAAAAGGACCATTCTCAAAAGAGTGGGGATAGACGATGAGAACTATTGAATACGACTACGACAAATTAAAGAAGAGGTTCAGGAAACACCAAGGGCATTATACGATCGGGTAAAAGATATGGCTGATAGGTGGTTGAGGCTCTCAACCTCAACTAAAGAAGAAATGATAGAGAAGGTATACTTAGAACAGTATCTCTCTTCCCTACATACCCCCATACAGCGATGGGTTCGGCAACATTCTTAGTTGACCCTGGCCAAAGCCGTAGAAATAGCTAGTTCTTATTATCAGGCACAGAAAATCCAAAAAGTCAGGGAAGAGACTCATTGGAAACTTCCTGACGGGTCTCGACCAAGGGTCAAAAAGTCCCAACTGCATGAAGAACAGAAACCGTCACCAAAATGCCAGGTCCTGTAGTCCAGTCATCACGACCAGTTCCCTCACCCGGGCCCCAATGCTTTAACTGTGGACTATTTGGACACATTACACGCACCTGCCCCCAAAAGGAAGAGCCAATGGATGTTAGATTAGCCATGGTCCTGTATGGCACACAGTCAGGTTCTGTTCCTCGTTACCATCACCTGGTCACTGTCAACAGAGAACCCAGGGAGGCCCTGGTAGACACTAGGTGTGTACAGAGCATCACGCGACCCTAGGCGATTCCTGGTGGAGTGCGAGCTATTAATGACATGGTAAACATCCAGTGTGTACACAGGGACAACAAACGATACCCCACTACCGAAGTACAGATCCAACATAAGCCATCAACTAAACCAGTACCCTTGCGAGTAGGACTAATCCCACAATTACCTGAGCCTCTGGTATTAGGAAGACACTATCTACATATGGACAGTTTACTACGAGACACCTGGAAAGAAGGGGAAGAATGGAGGGAAACAGCCCCCTTTTGCCCAGTGCAAGAGAATGAATTGCCACTAGGGACACCCCGAAAAAGCCGGAGGCAGAGAAGGGCAGAAATGAAAGAATGGAATCATGTGGCCCTAGCCCAGTTCGGGGAAGACAGTATATGGGAAGCTGATCGAGGATTTCACATTGCTCAGAGAGAAGACCCCACACTGAGAGCAGGGTGGAATAGAGCCTCCCCCATGGAGGACCCTAACCAAGAATGTCCCCAGTTCTTTGTAAGAAAGGGTTTGTTGTACCGAAAGGGAGGAAAGGTCCTTACCCCACAATTGCTAGTACCCAGGTCATACAGGGAGAAGGTACTGTTTTTAGCCCATAGTCATTTGTTGGGGGGCCATTTTGGAGGGGAAAAAACTGAAAAATCCATACTAGAGAAGTTCTATTGGCCAGGAATCTATGAACAAGTACAGAGATACTGTAGAGAATGCCCAGTCTGCCAAAAAAATAGCGGAGACCCACCTTCCAAGGTCCCACTAAAACCTCTCCCTATAATATAAGAACCATTCTCAAGGGTGGGCATGGACATAATTGGACCTCTTCTTCCCTCCCGCAGTGGGTGTTGTTATGTTTTGGTCCTGGTCGATTATGTGACCCGATTCCCCGAAGCAGTTGCCTTAAGACAACCCAATGCAAATCAAATCGCTAAGGCCATGATTAACATCTTCTCCAGAGTAGGGTTCCCACGGGAAATCGTAACCGATGAGGGAACGTCGTTTGTGTCTAAACTACTAAGACAAGTCTGTCAACAGCTAAAGATTAAACAGATAAGAACTGCAGTATATCACCCGCAGACAAATGGGTTGGTGGAGAGATATAATGCCAAGCTGAAAATAACACTGAAGAAATTATTAGAACTAGAAACGCGTAAGTGGGAAGATATGGTACCCCTAGCCCTAATCGCTATCCGATGCAAACAGCAGAAAAGCACAGGATATTCCCCTTTCAAATTATTATATGGTCGACAGCCACGTACCTTGTTTGATATGCTCAAGGAAGAGTGGGAGGAAGAACGAGAGGGGGAAAACCTCTGCCTGAGTATGTCCTTAACTTAAAGAATCAGTTGAGCAAAATCCCCGAAATTGTGAAATCCCATTTAGAGCAAGCCCAAACCACCCAAAAGGCCCAATATAACAAAAAGGCCAAAGAAAGGACCCTTGCAGTGGGGGATCTAGTCCTGCTTATGATGACCACTTCCGATCATAAGCTATTTGGACAGTGGCAAGGTCCATTCCGGGTAATAGAACAAGTGACCCCAGTCACCTACCGACTCGAAATGGATCCAAAAAGGAAAATGAACACCCAAATATTCCATATTAATCTATTAAAGAAGTGGGAAGGAGCCAAACCCGCATTGCTGGGCGTTCCTGAGAATTCCCCCCCTCTTATACCGACAAAGTATAGACCCTAATTTATCAGACCGCCAGAAACAGGAGGTAAACTCCTGTTTACAACCTTTGCAATCAGTGTTTTCTTTGCTTCCTGGGAAAACGGCAGTTATAGAACGCTCAATACAGACCCTTCAGGGAAAAAAAGTTAAACTGCATCCCTATCGAATACCAGAGTCCCGGCGACCTGCTGTCAACAACGAAATCCAGCAGATGCTTAAGATGGGAGTTATAGAACCCTCCACCAGTGAGTGGAACTCCCCAGTAGTAATTGTCCCTTTACCTGACGGGTCTATCAGGTTTTGTATCGATTTCCGAGAGGTTAACAAAATATCAGAATTTGACTCCTATCCACTCCCTAGGGTAGATGAAATGATAGAACGGCTGGGTGAGGCACAGTACATCAGTACTAGATCTGTGCAAAGGCTACTGGCAGGTGCCACTAAGGGAGCAAGATAAGGAGAAGACAGCATTCTCTACACCAGGAGGGCTATATTACTTTCAGCACTAATTACAATAAACCCTTCATTCTGCAAACAGATGCCTCAGAGCAAGGCTTAGGAGCAGTTGTCCCCAAACAGACACCCAAGGTCACGAAAGACCTGTGACCTACATCAGCCGCAAATTATTTCCACGAGAAAGGCACTATGCCGTAATAGAAAAGGAAGCCCTAGCTATCAAATGGGCTATTGAGTCTTTACGGTCCTATCTTGAGGGTAGAGAATTCGTATTGCATACAGACCATGCCCCGTTAGAATGGCTGTCCCGTAACAAATGGCACAATGCCCGGGTACTGAGATGGTTCCTAGCACTGCACCCTTCCAGTCTATACATATCACCGAAAAGGAAAACACCAAATTAATGCTGACTATCTATCTTGATACCCTGTAGAAACTGGTTTTGCAAGCAAGTCAGTTAGGGTGGGGGGATGTGAGACAGACGGGGCCCGCTCCCTGAACATAAACCATCACCTCTAATCAGCCACAACCCTATACCCCGAATCAACCCTCACTTACCTCTTCCGTCTCAGCACGACGAACGGCTCCATCAACTCCATCCCTGGAAAAAAGAAGAGGAAAGGGTTAACGTCATCAGCCAGGAACCCCTGATGACAGCAGAAGGCAGGACTGCAGGCGCTTACAGCCAATCGAAAAGGAGGGTGGGGAGTCAAGAGAGGACAAACGGATTGGAGGAGAGGAAAAAAGGGCAGAACCCAGAAGACGCTGAAAGGAACAACATAGGGCCAAGCCGCGCTCGGGGAGAGGAGAGCCGGACCAGTTCTATCGGAGCCATCTGAGGTGTCGTGAACAGAACCGAAGAAGGAAGACCAGCTTGCGAAAACAACGAGCCCCAGAAACTTCGAGTGAAGAGTGGTGGTCGCCCTGGGAAGTGCGACTCCCCTGCAGCAACTCAGGAGAGTTGTGGCTTGCCTGGTACATGTGTGGGAAGGGAGGAGGGTGGGAGATGTAGGGGACGGTTAAAAAAAAGAGACAGGAAAAAGGGTGGGCCAGAAGGAGAGGCTGCCCTAAAAAAATTAGAACAGTAGTGCCCAGAGAAACAGTCGGGCCTGGTGTATATTTCTTTTTGTGTGGAACCATTTGTTTATTTTTTTGTGTGTTTTTTCATTATTGGGTGATTTATTTTAATGTTCGCTATCCGATGTGCAGAGAGGACCGAATTGATGACAATTGGGTTTGAGGGAAAAACCAATCTATAGTCAGAGGAGCACAATTTGTTCTAGACAAGAAGGGGACGATAGTAGAAATAGGCAACGTATAATTTCACCTGACTTTCTTCGCACTTCCCTTTCCCCAAAGACTCAGGACATAAACCAAGAGATCCAGCCTGGGAGCAATGAGACAGCCCGATAGAAAGGAAGGGGGGAGAGATGATTTGTGATTCGCACCAGAAAGAGTTTTTTTCCTTACACCCCTGGGTGTGGTGAAGGTCTATATCCCTCATAAACCAAATACAACAGATCCTTTTACTTACCTTACTCTCCCTGTCTTTTCTCCTGGCACACCGGGGACAACGCACCATGGACGCCTGAACCTAAAATAAAGAAATGATGGAAAGGATTACCATTGGAAAGAGAAGACTTCAGAAAGCAAAACAGACATCACAAGATTGTTTTGTTTTTTTGTTCCCCTCTAAGGCATTCTCCCCTATATTCTGCTCTAACTCACTAACCTCCCAAAAGGGGAAAATAAACGCCAAAATAGAAAAGCACATTCGGCCTCCTCGATTTGTTTATCACGCATTCCTCCCACAGTTGCCAATTATCAGAGCCACACATCTGGATGGGCATAGGGAGCTCTGACCAAGGAAAGAAAGGTTCTGCCATGTTCGTTGTAGGTAGAGAGTGGTGCAGTGGGATAGTTCATGGTAAAACACACAGGGAGTGCTGCAAAAGAGGGTGTGGCCACCCTAGGAGCATTTACCTCATTGGTTAGGGAGTGGCCAGGATTTTCCCACACCGACAGGCTGGTATTGGGCATAAATGTGACATCACCAGTACCTTCCACAGAACACTCCTGCACCTGTGGTGAATAAGAGAAAGGACGGCCTTACTGTCTTATGAGACTGACGGAAGACTGGACCTGCTCGTCGTGAACCCAGGACCCCAGAAGTGACTGCAAGTGTCAGTTACCTGACCTCCTATTTGAGCTACAGGGACACAACAAGCTTCCAGAGGCCCCCTCCCTGCAATTGCCCACCTGACCAGTTCCAACTGGACTTTCCCTAGACTCTGCTGCTGGCTTCCCTTGGAGTGAAACCTAAACCCCAAGTGGTTTCCAACAGGCCCTGGATGCATGGCTGGTGTTATAGTGTAATCCACCTGTCTTTACCAAATTTCTGGATGGTTAACTGTCAAAGACCAGGATCACAGTTAAAGCCACAGCCATCGACATGAAATCACTGGTAGGCCTCAGCATACTGCTTTGCCCCACTGAAGGAGATTAGACTTCCAGTGACATTTTTAAGTCTTCACAGAGAGGGCTATATCAGGACCATAGCCTAGTAGCAACCTGTTGACTCCAGGGCCTTCCTGGACACAAAGTTCAGACTTCACTCGCTCAGTGCTTTCCTGTCTTCATCAATGTCCGCACCGGGACCCTACTCTTCAGCAACCCGCCGTCTTCGAGCCCTGCTTCCGATTCAGCTTACAGCTTGCCCTCCCATGACTCTTTGATGACCACTTTTTCTCCATAAAAGTTCTAAGTCAGAAGGTCAACTTTCCACCGGGACAAACATGATACCTGTATCCGACCTGCGCTCCATCACAGTCAGCCCTAACATTTGACTTTGATCTGGTCTACCGTGACTGGACATCCAAGGTTGGTGCTTTTTGCTTTTTGGTAATAATAATAAAACATTTTTTTGAATGTGGCCACTGTAGGAAAATGCCTTTTTTACGCTTGATCGTTCCCATATTTCTTTGGACTGATGCTGCTTGTTTTTTGCCTCTGTGTAGTGGGACTCTGCCAACCAGACCCCAGTGCATATACTCAGTCCCCTAAAACATATCAAAATTGGCTATTAAGCTAATTGGCATATTTAACTTACCTATAATTCCATTGTATGTAGCACAAAGTGTATGCCAGGCCTGTAATTTATGCCACTATTAGACTTTCGCACATATTGTGCCACCACTGAAGAGACAATGCAAAACATGACTGAATGCATACCACCAGTAAGCTGGATGTGCAGGTTTAAACTGTAAATTTGACCTCTCAATAGAACACCATTTGACAGGCTTAAACCCTCATCTTAAATATTAATGAGTCACTCCTAAGTAGGCCTTAAATTCCAATAAGGCAGGGTGCATGATATTTAAACATTGGACATCTAAAAGTTTAATATTAAACATGTCCTTACAGTGACAATGCCCTAAAAGCTATTTTTATCGTAGCAGGGTTAGCTGTTCCATAGGAAAGCATTGGGATATTTTATTACTGTTAATACAGTTATCTCCACTGAAGAACCAGAAAAAAGGTTTATTCTTGGACTTATATCTATTACAACTCCAATTCATTGGTAAAGTCAAATTTGCGACAAACATTTTACAAAAGTTACTTTTAAAATACATTTAGCCTGCTTAAAGCCTTTAGAAGTCTCTTTACTTGAGCTTGCAACTGTCATCCAGGAGCTTACTAGGCCGTTGATTAGGTATGAATCGGCTCCCCGAGCTCAAACAAAGACATTCTGTGTGGAGAGATGTTTACCTGTCCCTGATTGGAAGGCCTGAGGGCTGTGCCAAGCCCCTTGCATACTTTCAAAGGGGGCATACCCTGTCACTGGCAGATATAGCTCACACCTGGGCCTGCCTACTCTTTTTTTTTTTTTTGTAAACAATTTTATTAATTGAAGACAATAAAGGTACAAGGCAACGACTTGTCAGAAAGCAATTGTGCATTACATGTCTCATGAAGAAGTACGGCAGTTGTCCTGTGACAAAAACAAGAACACTTTGCGGGATCATCGTTACAGAGTATAACTCATCATTCAGCTCCCATGACCTGGGCAGACTGGACTCAGGGTAAACTGGTGTGATCAGGCACAACATCCTACAGACCAGGTGTTCAGTGCAAGTGTTAGGGTGAGGGGACAGTGTCGCTCCCGGTCCCATTTCGTTGCAGGCGCCTTTCACGTTGCAGTTCAATTGTCGGGGATAGACAAATACCTCCTCTGTATGTGTTCCACCGCCCCCACTTGTGATCCCACTTTTCGGGGCATCCCCTGCCCTTATATACAGCCTTTTCGGCGATCATTGCTCTGTCCATGTCCACCGCCCAGTCTCGCAATCCCGGGATAGTCCCCACCCCCCACCTCTGAGCGATATTACGCTTTGCTAGGGCCCATCCCAGCGAAGCCCACTCCTGCTCCATTTGCGTGAGGTCCGTGGCGTCCCAGATATTGAGAACACATGATAGGGGGGAGGCTTTCAAGTTCTTACCGCATGCCCTCTCCATCTGCTGCCTGACTTGGTCCCAATAGTGACGCACTTTTGGGCAATCCCAGAGGGTATGAAAGAAAGTGCCAGGCTGATTACAGTGTCGGAGACACATGGGGTCAGGTCTTCTCCGTAATTTGAACAAGAGATTGGAGTCAAAATATATGCGGTGGAGAATTTTTAACTGGACCAGGCGCAGCCTCATCGGAATGGCTACTTCCTTGGGCGAGGCCAATGCTTCTCTCCAATCCTCATCCTCTATGCTCCCCAGATCTAACTCCCACTTCACTCTCAAGCGCTGCATAGGGTCAGGTTGATTGTTCAGTAGCTTTTTATATGTGAGGGAGATAGCTTTCGTGGGCATCGGATCTAAGATCAACCTGTCCTCTAGTGGAGAGGAGTCCGGCAGTGGGGCCCCCCCGGACATGGCTGCTGTGATGGCGTGCCTGATCTGTGCATAGCGGAAGGCCTCCGTGGGTGCTAGGTGAAATTTGGTTTGGAGGTCGGTGAATGTGGCCACTTTACCCGTTACCCACATGTCCCCCACCGTTGAGATCCCTATCATGTCCCATTTATCGAATCCAGGGCATCTACTCAGTTGCCCCAGTATATCTGGTTCCCACAACGGTGTGGCTTTCGTGAGTTTCTTGTGCCATCCCCACTTCTTGTTGATGTCGTGCCAGACCTCCACCGTGCGCGCAGTAGGTCCGGTGAGGTGGAGCTTACGGGGGTTTGTGTAAAGTGCCCTATTGTAGCCCCCGCGCCCTAGGAGCCAATGATCGGTGCGGAAATTGGGGTCATCGTACTCTCCGTGTACCCACTTATTAATGGCGACCAGCTGAGACGCCTGATAATAGAGTCTCAGGTCTGGCAAGGCAATACCCCCGTCATACCACCCCATGGTTAGTTTTTTCATTGCTATACGGGGGACACGGTCCTCCCATAGCAATCCCCTCACCACGCTGTCAATACTTGCAAAATAAGCATCCGGGATTGCATTGGGGGTGTTATGGAGGACGTAAAGAAAGTGAGGCAGCGCCAACATTTTAAATAATGCTGCCCGCCCCAAGAGGGTCAGGGGAAGGGATCTCCAGTGTTTGGCGTCAGATCTCAGATGCACCAAAGGTTTCAATAGATTCGTCTCGTAGAATAGGGTTGGGTCCCGTGTGACAAAAATACCAAGGTATTGAAAGCCCTGCGTTGTTACCGGTATGGCGTATCCCTTTGGATTAGGGGGGGGATCCACCCGCAAAACGTAAAGCTGAGATTTGGCCCAATTAATTGTGTATCCCGAGTGGGCTCCAAAGATATGAAATATGTGGAGGACCCGATTAAGGGATCGCGCAGGGGATGCCAAATACAGGAGGATGTCGTCCGCGTAAAGCGAGATGCGATCCTCGTGCTCGTCAGTCCACTTCAGTCCCCGTATCCCCGGATCTCCCCGGACCCAGACCGCCAGGGGCTCCAAGACTAGGGCAAACAGCAGGGGTGACAGGGGACACCCCTGCCAGGTGCCATGCTGTAGGGTAAACTGTCTCGAGGCATGCCTATTGGCGTTGACGTAGGCAAGTGGCTGAGTGTATAGTAGCTGAATCCACTTGATGAAATTAGGGCCGAAGCACATCCTGGTCAGGGTTGCGAACAGGAAGTCCCACTCAATGGTATCGAACGCCATAGTGGCATCCAGTTACAACAGGACCACATCCTCGTCGTTAGTCTTTGCCCTACCAAGGACCCCGTGTAACCTCCTCAGGTTCAAGGCAGTATTTCTCCCCGGCATGAATCCGGATTGATCCGGATGCACCAGTCCGGTAATGTAGGGCATGAGTCTGTTGGCCAGTATTTTTGCCAGTATCTTGGCTTCTACTGGTAGGAGGGAAATGGGTCGGTATGACCTGCAGTCCTCAGCCGGTTTGCCAGGTTTATGTATCACCACAATGGAGGCAGTTCTAATCTCTGCCGGTAGGATGCCACGATCAAAGCTTTCAGTGTACATATGCAACAAGTGGGGCGAGAGCTTTGATGCCATTGGTTTGAAAAGTTCTATGGGTAGTCCATTGGGACCCAACGCCCTACCCGATCTGACTCCCAGTATCGCTTTTTGGACTTCAGTCTCAGTTAAGGCGCCCTCTAGAAAATCTCTGTCAGCACTAGACAAACATGCAACTTTAATAGATGATAGGAGGTCGGTCGCCATGGGAGTCTGGGACGTCACAGCAGGAGTATACACCGCGGGGAAGTGAGATGCAAATGTATCGGCTATCTGTTGGGGGTCCGTAAGGAGAACCCCCTCAGGGCCAAATATCGAAGGGACCCACCGGGTGGCGTGTTCCTTTTTCTCAAGCCACGCCAAGAGTTTGCCCGTCCGCTCTCCATGCTCATAAATCCTGTGGCGACTTGCCAAATGCTGTTGTTTGGCATTGTCAGTCAATAATTGCCTATAGTCCAGGCGCACCATGTCAAGGACATGATGCGCATCAGGATCTGGGACACGTGCCAGAGCCACTTCCCGTTCCAGAATCTCATCTTCTAGCTCCACCACCCGCTTTGCAACCTCCCTTTTGTGCCCCACCATCAGTGACAGGCCCGGCCCTTGATGACGGCCCCAAACACCCCCCACAGTACCACTGCGGAAGATACAGACCCCACGTTCTTGGTGAAGTAGTTCTCGGTCTCCTTGATCAGTGTTTCACGAATGCGAGGCACTTTGAGTGCCCAAGGGGGGATGGATATGTGGGTAGCGCGCTGAGCCTCCCCCACCGTAAGGGACGTGAGTATGGGGGAATGATCAGATATCCCCCTGGCGAGGCACCGGGACGCAGAGAAGACATGGATGTCCTGGGCGTGAGTCAACATATAGTCGATACGAGACTGGCTCTTGTGTGCCCCGGAGTAAAACGTATACTGGGTAGTGGTTGGATTAAGCCATCGCCATATGTCCACTAGACCCATAGCAGACACAAATTCATGTAACTGGGATCCCCCGGGGGGGGTCTCCACGGGGTGGGCAGCGATCCCTGGAGCCATCCATCATCATATTGAGGTCCCCTCCCAGCATCAATAGGCCCACCGGTAGGTCTAGTATAAGGGTCCCCAAGTCACGCAGAGCGAGGCGCTGCAAGCCGGGAGGAACATAGAAAGACACTACATTGAGGGTCCGTCCCTCCCATGTACCAGAGAGTGCAGCATACCTTCCCTGCTCAAATAACCATGTTTTGCTAATGATAAACGGAAGCCCTCTGCGGAGGAGGATCCCAGTCCCTCGAGAGCCCAAAGTAAACCCAGCGTGAGCAGCCAGTCGGTAGCCCCACCTATTCGATGCCCCATAAGCGTTCCCGACCAGGTGCGACTCTTGGAGAAAGACGATATCGGGCGCCTGTCTCTTCAGATATTGGAGGACTATTCCCCGTTTAATCTTATCACCCAGGCCATTGACATTCCAAGTGAGGAGTCTAAGGGTTGAGTGTGAGCTCATTTTCGTGAGGTGTGGAAACGGCACCAGGCCGAAACAGGAAAACTGAACGCCTGTCGTCCCTCCGGGGGGAGCAAGCGAGAGTGATCATGGCGTACACTGGCAATGCCAACCAAGTGGGAGGGGTGCCAGCAAAAGAACTACTGTGTGTGCCTACATAACTGCGCACCCCCACCCACCCGCTCTGCATCCCCACCAGATTCTGGCGATCAACATTAATTGCCACAGAAACAAACTGCAAACGCACACGGTATTTACGACCAGCAAAGAGACAGATATCCAATGAGAGCATTGCACAAGCACCATAAACAATTCCCCAAGCCCCAGCCCAACCCACCCCCCAAAACGTGAGACCCACCCCCCACCCTGCCGCCCTGCACAACGGGTACAAAACCACCTGCCACCCACAACTTGCAGAGTGCCTGTCGCCCACCCTCAACAGTGAGAAGAACGTGGCCAACCCCACTCCCTATCCCAACTATTCCTGAAGTGAAGCTGAGCCCCCGGCCATTAGTCCCAAAGTCCAGTGTCCGATTCTCATGGGTAGGCTACTAACAATCTCTAGACCCAGTGAGATCCATTACATTGCAAATTAACCAGAGGTTGGCCGCGGGCCGGCGTGAGCACCAGCCCACCACTGTGCAACATACAATTAACCATGCTGTCTCAATGGCCGTTCCCCATACTTGCCACTCAACGTGCGTTCATCCCTTCGGGCTATGGGTCTCCGAGCCACTGTCAGATGGGATCACTTGCCACTGGCGCCTGTGGTTCGCCCCCCCAGTGTCCGCTGGTGCTTTAATGGGACGTTTGCCGACCGTGCGCCATCCTTCAAGCCAGTCCCAGGCCTCCTCTGGCCTGGTGAAAAACCACAGTTTGCCCTCTGATTCAATGCGTAGTTTTGCAGGAAATAGCATGGCGTATTTTATTTTGTGTTCTCTTAGCGCACGCTTGAGGTCCAGGAAGCTATACCGCTGCTTTTGGACCCTCAGAGTGAAGTCTGGGAAAAAGGTGATCTTGCTGTTCTCTAGAGCAACTGGCGGCGCCGCCCGTGCCGTCTGGAGTATGGTGTCTCGATCACGGAAATTAAACACTCTTGCGAGGAGAGGGCGGGGAGGCGCCCCGGGCTTCGGTTTGCACCCCCAGGTACTCGGTGGGCACGTTCAATAGAGAAACATTTGGAGAGGCCCCTTGGCTGTAGTTGCTTGAGGATCAAGTCCTCAACGAAGAGGTCGGCTGCCTGGCCCTCCGCCCGCTCCGGCACCCCCAAAATTCAGATATTATTCCATCTCATGCGCCCTTCGTAGTCGTCCAGCTGAAAGGTCATTGCCTCCTGAGAGGCTTGAAGTTCGGAGACCTGCCGTTTTAATAGGGCCGTGTCGTTCACTAGTTCTTTGGTGGTGCCCTCAACTGCACCCAGGCGCTCTGAGAATTTCCTCATGTCCGCTTGGATAAGCGAAACCTCTGCCGCCACGGTGTCTATGCGGGTTTCGAGTGAGGTTACCACCGTGGTAACGGCTGTTAATATGTCCTGCAACGTGGGGTCTTGTCTCTCCTCCTGCGATTTGGGTGGGCCATGTTCCCCCTCCGGACCCCTCTGCCACGCAAATTTGTCCAGCTTCACCTGCGTCGAATTTCGACCGCTGCGCCCACTTGCCATGATGGCACAAAGGCTCCGTGCCACTACTAGTGAGCCGAGTCGTGCCAGCTACTCGCCGCCGCCTGCAGTGAGAAAACTCAACTCGGCCTGTCAGTTTTCGCCAACACCCTACGGTCTCCCTACTGAGGAATATGCGGCAGTTGCTGACTCGACAAAAGTCCAGGAAAACTTGATACTTGGCGTGCAGAGGGCGCCGCTCTGAGGCACCAAAGCTGTAGGTAGGGCACTAGGCACTCCTTTCGCCACACAGGGCCCACGCGGGCCGTCGCAACAACAGAGGTGGCACAACCCCTAGCAGGGCACCAACACCGTCTCCTCAAGTACTACCCAGGCGCCACTGAAATCCCTGGCGGTGCACTCACTGGGGTTGATAGCTTCACTGCAAGGTAGATCCCTCACTGGGCCTCTCTCTTGAAACGCGGGCATAAGCTCCCACAGCACCCCGTCAGGGTAAACTCCTAGCCGGCCCCAGATGTCCACATGCGCGGCTCTGCAGTGGATCACTCGGGCCCAGGATAGAATACGAAGGGGGCCGGTCACTCACCGCCTATTCTGGAGCCAACTGTTCTTGGGCGGTGACTCTGTGTCCGGTGTTCAGCTCCCCACAGCCGGTCAGAGGATGCAGTCAGGCAGGGAGGACAGAGTGCCAGAGCGACCCCTTCACAGGCACAACGGGGGGGCTGCTACCCCAGCCGGACTCCGTCAGCGGCTCCCGCGTCAGTTCCAGGACCGCGGGCCGGTCCGATGTTTACCGCCGCGGCCCCTCAAAATGCTGCAACAGCGCCCGCTGCTCAGCAGCACCGACGGGCACCGACGAAGAGGCGATGTCCTCGGCAGCGCACTCGTCGATCGCGCCGCCAGCGCGGGCACCCCACAGCACTCCCGTCTGCCGGCTCTCAAAGCGTTGCTAGGCCGCAGCCGTGGCCCGTCGTGGTGACGTCGCCCGGGGGAGCCGCCGGACACCTCCGAGGCCGCAAGTTGCGAGCGGGCCCTCGGCTCTGTGCGTCCCTCAGTCTCCGCCGAGCACGGTTTCTCCGCTTCGGCACCGCACCCGGGGCGGGCAGGGAAGGAACAGCTCACCCACAAGTACTCACTCGCTCACTTGGAGATAACGGATTTATCGGGAGTGGCGCAGCGGAGCTTGGCTACCGACCATCCATTCCCTTCGGCAGTTGGCGACGCCCCCCTACTCTTTTGTGTAACTAGCCAGCCAAGCACCAATCCCAATGGGAAAGGAATTGTCCACAGAGGTAGGGTGGGCCCAGGAGCTCTGCACAAAGGAAGGAAAGGTTCTTCCATGTAGGATTTAGGTAAGGAGGGGCACTGCAGGATTGTCTGGAATAGGGCACCCAGGAACTGCTGCTAAAGTTGGTAGAGTTACCCCTGGATACATTTTCACTATTGATAAGAGAGGGGCAAGTAGTCACCCACCCACAGTCTAGTGCCAGGTATGAATGTGGCACCCCTGGACATCCTCATCAGAACACTGCTGGACCTGTGGAAGACAAAAGACAACTGCTGCTGAGACCTGTGAGGAGAACCCTAAAGGCTGGATCTCCTTCCACTTGTTCCCTGGACAAAGAAGTGGACTCCAAGGTGACTGACCTCCTGTTAAGGTACTGGGAAAGAGATGCTGCAAAAAGGTCACTTTCTTGAAAGAGTCCAGCTGACCACTTTCAACTGGCCGGGCCCTGGACCATGCTGGTGGCTTCTGGCAGAGTGAGTCCTGGCCCCCAAGTATTGTGCCTGAGATTCTGGAACCCTTAACTGGTGTTAGAGTGTAATTCCCCAGCCCAAACTTAAAAGCCTGGACTTAGAAGCTTTTTCCCAATTTTTATAAATAAAAGTATGTTTTTTATTTTGTTGCGCTTTTGACTTTTTAACTGATTTGGTACCTCTAAATGCTTTACACATTTTCCTAAGCTAAGTTTGTCTGCTCTGCTCCATAGCTACCAGGTTTGAGCTCAGGTTTTAATTACTGAAACTTTTACTGGACCTTACAAGAATAGTGATGTAAACCATCTTATGTTAATGCATAATTTTCCATATCTTTCCTAAATAGTATTTTGTAAAAGTATTTGCAGATAGAAACTTGTTACATTTGACTGTGTCTTAGTGCCTAACTTAGGCCCTGATTTAGATCATGGCAGAGGGGAATACTCTGTCACAGACGTGATGGATATCCCGTTCACTTTATTACGATCCAATTATATCCTATGGAGATCTTAATTCGGCGGATGGGATATCCGTCACGTTCGTGACAGAGTATTCCATTGGCAGAGATCTAAATAAGGCCCTTATTGTCCAGCAGTCTTATTCATTAACCAAGGGAAACAAAGTATGTGCCAATGAGAAAATTGTGCATCATTCCATGAGTGCTGCTTTTAGGGCTAGATGCACCAATGATCCTTCTCGCTTACAAAGCCCTGAAAAAGGGTTTCTTTCTCTGGTTCCCATGTAGCCAATATATCCGGTCGTGCTTAAACATGAAAAAGTCCAAAAAAGTATAATAACAAAGATTGCATTCCTGACCTCACACACAGACACTTTCTCAAGTACAGGATTTTTAAGAGCTACTTAGAGTAAATACCCACCCAATTATGGGTCTATGTCCTTATGTTTCAAACAACGTACATGTGTTTCAACTACACAGGGGTCACAGTATCTAATGCAAGTCCATGCCCTTATCTCTGTAGACAAGTGGATGCCATGATAGCACATAATATGAAGCATTGTCTATTTTTTCTTTGGTTAAGCTTCCATCAGTGCCTCGTGATTCTTTCTTCTCAAAGCCGGGTACCCAAATATATCCCTAATTGAAATCTAACCTTTTAACATTTTTGTTGTGATAGAAACTTAATTTTCATACACAACCTTAAATAATTAACTGAAAATCATTCTGTTCATTTTTGTAACTTTTATTTTTTGGTGTTTCATAAAACATCACAAGACAAAAACCAAATACAAAACACAAATAGTGAACCTTTCCACTGCAAGATTTATCGAATCACAGACTTTCTCATTTTGCAATAATAGCCCTAGAACATGGAACATTACATAACTGGCAACTTTTTAAAGACACCTTCATCTTATTGCAGTTCTGAAGCACACACCATTCAAGAATAAAATGTGAAGCAGCTTCACTAACTTCACCACACCAAAAATACAGAAACAATTCTACCTGTCCAGAATTGTTTTTACATTTGGGTGTAGTTAGTTTCAAATGCAGCAGCTCTTTTACTGAAACCTGATAGATTTTGGTGTGCTGTACACCTTTACGAAAGAATAAAGTATTTGCAGGTATCAATGATTCTATGTCAGGACTGGAGTCTCCGATTATGCTCCTCTATCTTGACTGCACTTTTTGACAGCAGTCAATTACAAACAAAAAGCTACATTTCCCATGTGCATCGCATTATATTAACAGTTACATGCTCCAAATCACTATGAAGCCAGACCTATATTAACTGCACCACCATCTTAGTTACTCTTTCTTTGCTGCTACGCAGTTAATTAAGTGTATTTTTCATCTCATTGTATGACGTATTTCTCAAAACAATTGTGGTGATGTTAATATAGGCTTATTGG
Organism: Calotriton arnoldi; assembly: GCA_963921515.1. Classification (NCBI taxonomy): domain Eukaryota; kingdom Metazoa; phylum Chordata; class Amphibia; order Caudata; family Salamandridae; genus Calotriton; species Calotriton arnoldi. The sequence continues at coordinate 60,175 of CAWUFW010017146.1, read as the reverse complement.
GGTACAGTTTTACATGCAGTGTATTTTACACTTGTTTATGATTTAGTCATTTTTTGCATCGTGTGTTGGCACGTATAATTTTGACTAACTCCCGCGTTTTGTCTTTCAGAGGGAGCACGCTGTGCCTCCCGACCCCAGAGACTGCCACAGGAGTCTATTTCTGTTGAGTGGGAGTAGGGAGTGGAACACACCGGTCTCTCTGACCAGTGTGTTCCTTTTCTATGTTTATGGGCCTTTGCTTGCATTCCCTACGGAATTTGCCGCCTTCAGAAAGCACAGCTTCAATTGAATGCATCAGCGGGGCGTTTTCTCATCACTGTGCACCTCTTGGCCATGGTAGCTTCCCAGAGATGCCCTATGTTACAGATGTCGCTCTGGGTTGTAAAATACTATTTACTCTTCCAGTTGAGAGTGTGTTAGAAATGGGGGTCTCTAGTTGGCAGAGGTAGGCACCTTTGTCCAAATAGGGACTCTTGCTTCTAGTCAAGGTAAGGGGGATACACACTTTAGATAACCCCTGATTGGTAGCTTGGCAAGAGCAGACAGGCTTATCCCAAAGACAATGCGTAAAGTATTTGTACCAAGCTCACAGTAACAGAGTGAAAACACCACAAAAGGACACCACACCAGTTTAGAAAAATAAAGTATCTTTTTCTAGACTAAACAAGACCAAAACGACAATAATCCAACATACAAGTATTTAGAAAAATGACTTTCTAAAGGATATTGCAAAAATAAGCTTGTAGAAACCAAATAGCCCAAACTGGGGCTATTGCGACGTCGTGACAGCAATAAATCCAAAGTACGGCGCCGACCATGAGGAGCGCGGCGTCGGGCACAGAGTCACACAGACCCCCAAACAAACTGTACCTTGGAAACGAAGTCTGTGACGATGCACGACGTCGAGGAAGTGAGGCGTCGTTGCCCATGTCGAGGCCAGCTCCCTGGCTGCCACGGGGGAGGCGAGGCATCGTGTCCACGAGGAGGTGACTTGTCCAGGACAGGGGAAAGCGGTTGCGTCGGCGGTGAGGAGTCGGTTTCGGTGATGATGTGAAGTCAGCAACTTCGTGGAGTCACCCTCGGCGGTTATCGGTGCCGCGATAACAGGATGCAGGCGCTGGCGATGATGGAGTCGGTGCGAGCACTGCCGTCGGGCACGGCCGATAACTGCAGGCGTTGGCGGGCGTCAAAGGGCATTGGAGCTACAGAGCAGGCCGGGCAGTGCATCATTCACTTCATGAGCGGTGCACCAGGCCTCGGTGCAGGTCGCGGCGTCACAGCCGCGTCGCTGAGGTGTCAGAAACAGGTTTTCTTACTTCTCTTAGGTTTCTTCCAGCTCCCAACAGCAGGAACAACCTCCAGAGGCCCAACACAGTTACAGGCACCTCTTGGCAGGTCAGAACTCCCAGCAAGGAAGTTCAAGGGAGCTGGGGGTGAAGTCTGTGTGTCCCTGAGACTTCAAAACAGGAGGCAAGCTCTACTCAAGCCATTGGAGACCTTCCTCAAGCAGGGGACACAGCACACAGCAAAGTCCTTCTCCTATCCTTGGCAGAAACAGCAACTGAAGGCCAACCCCAGACACACAGCAATGGCAGTACTTCTCCTCAGTTTCTCCAGCTCTTCTCCTTGGCAAAGGTTCCTCTTGATTCCAGAAGTAGTCTAAAGGTCAGGGGTTTTAGGTCTAATACATATACCCCAAAATGTCTTTGTTCTCTTTGTGCAGAGAAGCCCTGTACCCAGTCAAAACCAGTTATGTCCTCTCTGGTGCAGCTTCCTGGAAGGAGGTGGAGACAATATTGTGGAAAGCAGACCAGGCCCATTCAGGTGAAAGAAAATCTCCTCCCCTACTCTAAATGCAGCCCAGATCCATTCAACCCAGCCCTGACTCATCAGGCTCTCTGGAGCCACTGCTCCTCCCCAGCCTCTGACACTCCAAACCCAGACAGTCAATCCACATCCTAGCAGGGGCACACTAGATGGCTAAACAAGAAAATACCTACTTTCTAAAAGTGGTATTTTCAAACACAGAATGTAAAAATCACCCTCACTAAAAGATGCATTTTAACATTCTGAGTCCAGGCATACTAAACTTTATTTACCTACCTTGTTCCCAGGGGCAGTTATGTTTATAAGATGTTATAAACAAACTCCCCATTCTGTCCTATTGGAGCAGGTAGCCTTAAAACAGTGAAAAACGAAATTGGCAGTAATTCACTATCAGGACATGCCCCACACATCAGGGCATGTCCTTCCTTTTACATACACTGCACCCTGCCCACAGGGGTACCTTGGGCCTACCTTAGGGGTGACTGACATGTAAGAAAAGGGAAGGGTTAGGGCCTGGCAAGTGGGTGCACTTGCCAAGTCGACATCTCAGTTAACAACTGCGCACAGACATTGCGGTGGCGGGTCTGAGTTACCGTTTTAGAACTACTCATGTGGGTGGCACAATCAGTGCTGCAGAACCACTAGTAGTATTTGATTTACCAGCCCCGGCACACTCAGTGCACTTTACTAGGGACTGACCAGTAAATCAAATATGCCAATCAGGGAGAGCCAATCACAATAACAATTTACACAGGGAGCACTTGCACTTTGACACTGATCAGCAGTGGCAAAGTGCCCAAAGAATCTAAGCCAGCAAAAACGAAATCCAGCACAGCATCAAACACACTTGAGGTAGAGGCAAAAAGTCAGAGGAAACCACACCAAAGATACCAAGTCTAACAGAGTGTTTCAGCCAGCACCCTCCATTTCTTTTTTTCATTATGTGCTTGATTGGGGTATTACGCTACCCCAGTAATATTGGGTGTGAAAATTTTTATCTCCCCCTTTTTGAAAGTGCACCATGTAGTCTGTGTGATTGACAGAATGGCCCTCTATGAACCCTTAGAGGAGGATATGGATCCCTACCAGGAGGACTCTGAAAGATTCTTCAAACAGAACCTGGTTGAGGCTTTGGACTCCAGTGTCCAGCAATCTGTGAATAAAGCCCTGGCCAGGGCTTTGGGCCCCATTACTTGCCATGTAAGAGGCTACGGCCATCAACAGGGCTGGACCCCAAAACTCTCCCAGGCGGAGGGTGACGTGTTGCCTACTCATACGCATGGCAAAGCCAAATCCAAATCTGTGACGGGGCCCTCATACAGTGGCCATTGAGAAGCTGTCTGACACCCTGTGTGGGGATCATGTCTATAGTACCCCTCTGCTGGATATCTCTCTCCCCCCCTGGATCCCGCTTCAAGATAGAGTCATTTGGGGAAATAGATTCGTCAGATTCCAGTGATGTTGATCAAGAGGATGAGCCAGGTTCCAGTAAGAAGAAGCGCTCAGGGCACCTCAGTGACTCTTCATTCCCCTCAAAACCTTTGAATGTGCTGGACTTCGAACCCAGCAACATTATCCATCCCCACTCAAAAACTGGGCTCCCCCACAAAAGGTGGCAGGCTACATACAAGCTGAGGTCAGACAGGGCTTCGAGAAGGAGGTGAGAGCCTGTCTCCGTTCTGATTGTCCCAGGCAGGGTGACTAAGACCCCAGAGTGGATTCCACTATGGTCACTTTTTTTTTAAACTCTAAGGACCCCAGGAAAGGCCTGGATAGAGCTTGGCACAACTCCTAAGACAAGCAACTAGATTTCACCAGCCCTCTTACTCAAACATCGGAGCTGGCCTTTCAAGCCAGAGATTCATCGACTCCCATTGATCTAGATGTTCTGGCAGGCTGGGCTCAGCGAGCCGTGTGTCAGTTGGGAAACGCAAATTGTGCAATTTCGACAGAGTGCAGACGCTCTAGCCTAATGAGGATTGACCCAAAACTGAACAAGTTAGCATCATCCGAGGCAGGCCTAGTAGCACATGGTCTCCTCTTTGGTGGCCTTTTCGTCAAATTCATTTTGACCTACAGCATGCTGGAAATGGCTCAACTTTCACAAAAAAAATATTTTTGACAGTTCCTTTTTGACAGGGCGGTGCAATTCATAGGCGCTCGTCAGGTTATGATTAATATCAAGGCTCCCAACATGACTACTCCCCACGAGGGTGGGTAGGATGGCAGGACTCTAACTATGCTACCACATTCTGCCCTTCAAGGTCTTGTGGTGGGGCAACACAGAGGGTCACAGTGATCCTCCCAGGACTCTAAAATTACAGGTGAGAATTATTCCTCCAACAGAGGTGATTCTGGGGGGCAGGATCCATCTCTTTTTGAACAATTGGCAGGCATTAACTAAAGACCCTTGGGTTCTCAAGTCAGTTCTAGGGTACAAGCTAGAGTTCTATGACTCCTGTTGTCAGAGATTTCCTCCCTAGGAGATGTATTTTTCCCAACACGAGCAGACTTTCATCCCCTCAGGAATGCAAACACTCTTAGAGAATGAATCGATCTGCTTGCCAGTCCTCCACCCTCACAGGTTTTTCCAGTTCTGTCATCTTGGCAGAGAAGAAAGGGGGCAGTTCCCACTTAGTTCTAAACCTGAAAGACTTCAATGCATGGATTATCTGCAGGCATTTCAAGATGGAAGGGATCTATCTTTTCACAACATTCTTCAAGAGGGGCACTGGATGGTGCGACCAGACCTGAAAGTCGCTTACTTAACAATTCCAATCTTTACCCCGCATCAGCATTTTCTATAATTCATGTAGGTATGTCATTACAAGTTCAAGATACTTCCTTTTGACCTTTCCTTTGCTTCTTGGTGCTTCACAAAAGTCATGAGGCCGGTTGTAGAATCCCTACAAGCAAAGGGAGTGTGCTTGATCATTTACCTAGATGACCACATTCTTGTGGCGCAAGACTGTCAGACAGTACTTGTTCATCTGGACTAGATGATCTGTCTCCCACAGGAACTGGGGTTCATTATCAATGTCCAAAAGTCACTTCTGATCACCTCCTAGTGCATAGAGTTTCTAGGGTTCGAGACAGATTTGGTCCTTTCCGAACTAATCCTTCCCCCTCCAAATATTTGGACTATTAAGAAGTAGTTGAAGTCTGCTATGGGCACCCGACAATATTATTGATATCTGGAGCCTCGATCATGGGACTTCTGGCCTCGTCAATTCAGGCCATCTTCCTGGGTCAACAACAAAGTGGACGGATCCGATAAGGAATCCAGATGCAAGGATGATTCAATGCCATGCACAGGAATGGAGAAAAACCAGTAAGGTTTTAAGAAGAACCCTCACCCACCAACCTAGTTGGTGGCATGCTTCATCATTGGGTTCCCAGCTGGGCTGCCAAATGCAACGGAGCTGTGCTACGACGCCTGAGTTACAGCGGAGCAGGTTGTTTTTTTGTGTGAGAGGGGTGTTTTAAGTGCAGTTTAAAAGTACCTCTAGGATCCTCAATCGCTATTTTATTCCCGAGGTCCTCGGGCACGGTTAAAAACAGAGCGGGATATCGCGAAGATACAGTTGGTCTTCATTATCCCCATAGAATGGTCGACATGTTTCAGCCTCAACAGAGGTACTGAGGCTTTCTTCAGGACCAAGGCAAGTGTAGTGTGTCAAGAAAAGAGTTACCAAGTAAATCTTTCAGCACACTCGCTAAGGTGTGCTGTGAGTGCAGTGGTGTAGTCGTACTTACAGTTCCCACCATCAGGATTAAAATCTGGAAAAGTAAAGCACAACATAAAAGACATACAAAACAAGTAGAGTAAAAATAGAAATGACTGCAGGTGTGCGGCCACCTCATCTGATTCGTGAAGTGCTGACAATTATATATGAGTGCAGCCATTGAGTCGGTCTATTCGACAAATGGATTCTCTGGTAAACCACTTCACACATGGGCATGCAAAATACACATTGTGTATGCTGAAATCACGCATAGTGGGTAGTACATGCAAACACACCTCATAGTGAAGGGAACACACGTGATGGCCTCTAACCCACATATGCGGGTGAAGCCATAATGCCATATTTCGGCATGATACCAAATTTAGGTGGTGTGCAGGTGTGGTTGGTCAAATTAAAAATAGCCTGCTAAACCGGAGTATCGAGGTCGAGGCAATCAGAGCCTTATTAGGAACTTGTGGCTGGTGCCAAGGTTGATATAGGCAGATAAAAATAGCAGTTTGGGAAAGGAAAAATAGTCTTACAAAAGCTACGAAGATTAGGCAGCTAATAATGATCCCGGAGGGGGCATACTCCTGTAGTCACACACTGCAGAGAAAGGGATATGGTAGAAAGTTAGTCCTGGAGGTAGTTTAGCCAAAAAAACAGGTAAGGGATACAAGTCCATTCTCAACCCGACCTGCCCCCCAAAGCTCACTTCATCAATACCTACTGCGGTCCTGCATGGGATCCCAACGGTATTGAGGCGTGGCATAGTCCCCGAATATGAGCAGCCCAGAAGAGGCTGGGGGGTGAGGCCGCGACGTTCCGCGTCAGATGACGCGGTTGTGTTGGAAATTCGGCTCGGTTGTGAACCACTAGAACGTGTAAAGCCTTCTTAGATAGAAAGGCGCAAATGAGTCCGAAAAATGATACAAAATTCGTGCGGAAGGGGCACAACGCTGGCTACTGGGGTGATGGACCCGGTAGCGACATTGAGAATTTCATCAGGTATAAATTACATGAAGAAAAGGCATTAAAGGGGGAGGTCAGAACCAAAACCACTGTGACTGAAAAAAGGGGGGAATTTTTAAACACCAATCCATGGTCACAGGGGAAGTGTTGATAAAGGTATCTATTGTAAAACAAAGGCCGTGACCAACGGCTAATGCATAAAATCCAATGTTGCGGAAAATCCGATGGCTCTTTTTTTCATAATAAAGAGTGGGATGGTTTAACCCTGAAAGGGAGCATACTCATTCACAGAATTGGGGGTATGCTTTTATGGTCACAAAATGTCAAAGCGAGCAACAAAAAAGGCGGGTGAGTAGGAACCCGCTCAGGGTCGCCTTTTCATAGGCCCCAATCAATAAGTACATGGTACACAAGGAGTGCTGGGGCAAAGGAAATAATCTCAATATGTGAGGGAATAAGTGTTGCGGTGAGACACAGCATCTAACGGTCATTTGTGGGTTCCTAGAACTTGGATGAATAGGTTAAGGTCTGATAGGATCAAATAGGTGTGCCATAGCGAGGAACCGTATAAAGAGCGTGAATAGCCTAGTTTCACGGATTATTCAGTGAGTTCCGAGGGATATTGTCATTTAGACCATTTTTGTTGGTTGACAAGCGGTAGACCCACTGTTGCTCTTTTTCAAAGAGGCGGCTAAGGAGGTTAGTGATATTTTTGTCCAATTGTCAATGACGACCCAGTTGAGGTCGTTGGTTGTGTGTCCAGGGTTGAGTTGTCAAGGGTTTCCTCTTTTTCCTATTTGGGAGTTTTATTCGATGAGAGAGGCTCCTGGACTCACCAGTTAAGGGCGAAAAAACATGCAATGTCTAGGTCCATAGCTGCTATACAAGGTTTTGTATCCCAATTAGGAGCGAAGCCCCTTGAAGCTTTGCTCAAAATTTATAGATCTAAAAGTATTGCTATAGCAAGGTATGGGTCTGCGATTTGGGGATACAAACCTGTAGTAGAAATTCAGCAAGTTGAAAATAAATTTATGAGATATCTTCTGGCGGTTCCCCAATCTACCCCTACCTATGCTATTCACCAAGAGTTGGGTAGTGGTTTTGTTCAGGACCAAATTGGGCTGGGCCCTGTGGTATGTTGGATAAAGATATGGATTAATACAGAATTGGCGCTGAGCAGAGAAATTGTCAGGGACTGTGTAGCGTTGGACAATGTAAGTAAAATCCAATGGATACAATATGTCAAGTCAACGCTAGGTAAATTCGGATGACCTGAACTTTTTACCACTCCAGAAAAGATTGTGAAAGAGGACCTAGCATGGGTTAAAGTACAATTTTTAAACGTGCTGTCTACAGAGAGAGAGGCGTTGGAGATTGTGAAACCTACGGTGAAAGCCCATTTCCTGTTAAAGACAGTCCCACGGATAGAACCGTACTTGACAATTGTCACAAAACCTTTTCACTAATTTCTTTTGACTAGGTTTCGTTTTAATCTCATTCATTGTCTTTTTGCAGATGTACAGGGGTGGAGTAGGGTAAATGAATTAGGCCCTGTACTTGTGACAATTTCTCAACACAGGATACCATACATTTTATAATGTTTTGTGAGCATTTTAGCTCCATGAGGAGAAAGTTTTTAAATCCTATTTTAAAGGGGAGGGGTTTTGTGCAAGTCAGACCTGCCTTATTATATTTGCAGCTGTTAAATAACCCTTGAGAGATTTTTAATGTTGCGAATATTTTGGTGGTGGCAGTTAGACATAGGAAGAAAGGGTGCTAGAAATTTTAAATTGTTGATGGATTTTATATACTGATATAACTGTTTCTATTGCCTGATCAATGAAATTTAAGTCACCTCTCTTTACCGGTATTTTTTTACTGTTTGTATGTGGTATATTTTATTGAGCCCAGAATGTATTATTATGATTTTATGTACTCTTCGTATAAAATTGTTGTTTGTGGTGTACGTTTATGGCTTTTGCTAGCCGAATAAAGTGGTTTGATTTTTTTTTTTTGTGTGTCCAGTCTCCAGATAGTGATCTGTCATCCTAGTGGTGTTCCGTTTGCATCTGATATTGCTTCGGTGTTCGCAGATGCAAACTTTGATTTTTCGACTGGTCATTCCGACATAGCGGAGGCCACAGTGGCAAGTGATCAGATAGATCACATTGCAGGAATTGCAATTGGTATGTTTCATGATCTGCCACGTTTTCCTTGGTTCCAGGTTTAATGTTTTTACTGGTTTAGTGAGATGACACACACTACAGTTCCCGCACAGGAAATGGCCAGTGACGTTATGTAAGCCCCATACATTGAGAACAGTACGGGTGGGGTGTTCCTGTGTTTGTGGGCGAGTTGTGACCAAGCTGCCCTTAAGGCTCTGTGCTTTTCTATAGGAGAACATATGTTTTTCCCAAGCAAGTTTCCCTGTTCCAAGGATCCTCCAATGCTTTTGTACGATTCTGGACACTTGGTTAAAGATGGTGCTATAGGTGGTCACACATGTGAGCGGTATTGGTGTAGACATTCGCTTTGTCTCCTCCAGCAACCCTTCCCTGTTTTGGTTTCTGGCCCATTTTTGTGCTGTTCGGATGACTTTCTCTGGATATCCACGCTCCTTTAGTTTTGCAGAGAGAGAAGATGCTTGGATTTTTGTAGTCGGTAATGTTGCTACAGTTCCTTCGTAGTCTGAGGTACTGGCCAAAAGGTAAATTTTCACGTAATGGCCTTGGATGAAAGCTGTCAAACCGGAGAAGTGAATTTCTGGCTGTGGGCTTGAAGTGTGTTTTTGTTTTCAATTTACCCATTTCAGCTGTGATGTCTAGGTCCAGGAACGTGATGGTCTTCTTGTCCACACTGTGTGTGAATTTTAAATTTTGGTCACGCTCGTTGATCCAGGTGAGGAAAGAATGCAGAGTCTCTTCCAAACCCTCCCAAATCAGAAAGATATCATCAACATATCTTTTGTAGAACTTGACGTTTTCTTTGAAAGGCATGTCTGGGTTGAGGATGTGCTTTTTTTCAAAATCAAAGAAATACAGACCCGCCACGCTTGGGGCAAAGGTACTGCCCATCAAGGTGCCGTAGGTCTGTAAGAAAAGGTCTCCCTCGAACTCAAAAAAGTTGTCTTTTAGGACATTAAAGGGTCCTTCAACAGCTCAGGATCCAACACCTTTGGAAGGTTCTCAGATACTCAGATCAGGTCAACTTGACGGAGGAAGCCAAGACAGAGATGGCTTGGTGGCTTGACCACATGGAGGCCTGGAACAGCAAAGCAATCTTTGTCTCCCCTCCTGAGAGAGTTATTGAATCTGATTCCAGGCGATGGGGCTGGGGTGCAAGATGCGGCCCAATCTCCACGCGAAGTCGTTGATTGGATTCAGAGCAGAACCCTCACATCAGCTGCCTGGAACTTCTTGGAGGCTTGTTCGCGATAAGGAGTCTCCACCTTGAAGACGGACTGCTGCATCCTGCTAAGGATGGACAACATCTCAGCAGTGCGGTGTGTCAACTTGGGGGAACCAGATCTCAACTTCTAGCGGAAATTGCCAAAGACTTTTGCCACTTTTGCCCCCAAGACCGGATTTCAGTATTAGCAGAATGCCTTCCAGACCAACAGATGACGATAGCGGATTGGCACTCCCGACACCTCAGGGATTACAGTGATTGAAGACTTCATCCGAATATCTTCATAGCTGTCAGTCACCTTTGGGGCCCGTGCAAGGTGGATCTGTTTGCTTCTCACCTCAGTTGACAGATCCCGATCTTCTGCAGCCCAAACAATGGATGCCTTTCTCTAAGGCTTATCTCCCTTCCTGGGTCATGCATTTCCCCTGTTCATGATGATCCACAGAGTTATTTCCCAGGTGAGGCACCAGAAGGCAGAGATAGTTGTAGTGACTCCGTTTTGGAAGGCGCAACCCTGGTTTCCTGTTCTTCTTGAGTTGACTTGTGCTCTCCCGATTCTGATTATATTCAATTGGAACCTCTTGCTGGACTCAGTGGGACAGCCTCATCCATTAATTCTCTTGGGACCTCTTTCGCTAGTGGCATGGAGGCTTTCTGAGAGAGATGAAGTTTACCAGGCATTTCACAGAATGCTAAAGCCTACATCAGATGTTCATGGCTACTAGTATCCATAAACATTATGTCTCAGCCTGGCGGCATTGGTGTGGTTGGTATGGTGAACGAGGTGCAGATCCCATTGGGGCTGAGCTTTGCACAGTGATACATTTTTTGTCCTCTTTGGCATCTTCTGATATGGCTTACAGATCGGTTAATAACTTCAGACAGGCAATCTTGGAGGGTCAAATCCCGGAGGATGGTAAGCCGGTGGGGGAACATCCTGTAGTTTGCAAGCTAATGTGGGGTCTCAGGATGTCCAATCCCCCCAACCTAGATATTCCATGTTGTGGGATGTGAACATGGTTCTTAATTTCTTGGAATGTTGGCCTGATAATAAATATTTATCCTGCAAACAGCTATCTGCTAAACTGACAATGTTGCTATGCTTGATTTCTTGTAAAAGGGTTTCAGATGTGTGAGCTCTTGATTTCTCTGGTAGTGTTTTCTCTCCTGAAAGTGTTTCCTTTTCCATCATCACGGGAACTAAATCAAATTCTAGGATGGTTTCTTATCCAGCGTTGCCTGGTAATGGTAAGCTTTGTGTAGTACAATGTTTGAAAGCGTATGAGGTGAGTACTAGGAAATTTCGGACAGATCTGCTGGTTTAACTGTTAATTGCTTTGCAAAACCCCAAATAAGCCGGTGGCGGCAGCCACTTTAGCCAGATGGATGTGCTGGCTCCTATCAGAAGAAGGTATTGACACATGGGTATTTGGTGCTCATTTAGCTAGAGGAGCTACGGCTTCCAAGTCCTTTGCTTTAGGTTCGCGTTTGGATGATATGCTCAGAGCAGCTGATTGGTCAGAATCAACTTTCAAGACCTTTTATTGCAATAAATTGTGGATATTGCATCAGTGGTGGTGGCACAGATTTAAAAAAGCATAATCGATGCATTCCGTCCTGATGTAGAATTAAAAAAATTCTAGCTTATGCAATACGAATTTTAAATTCTTTTAAGGGCACTGAGGAGAGGATTATCCCACCCTGGCTTATCAATGCATATATACATATATATATGTTTTAAACTTAAAAATTCAATGATGTTTGATTGCATTATATTTGCGTTCTTATGTGTACCCACCGTGTTGTAATGATTTAGATGTTTATTCTAAGTGGACAATAGTTACTGCTTGATGCTATTTTTCTGTAGGAAATGATCAGAAGCAATCCTGAACCAGGGTGATTTCAAGCACTGACTGAGTGACAATAGCTTGCCAAGGTTGGATGCCCTTCTTTTCCTAAGAAGTTTTGGTTCATTCTGCATGGAGAAGATGTTCTACAGTACAGAGTCCACGTCCAGCGGTGCTTTCGTGGAGGACGCCTGTTGGGTCCTGTTTTTTGACATTTTTCTTGGTTGGAGGTTCTAACAGTTGGAGGATTCCTGATTTACAGGTTTAAATTTCCAGTTCTGATGGCAAAGAAAGAGGACCTAGATGGTGGTTGCAGTAAATATAGGGCAGGCTTCATAGTAATAGGAGCAGGAGCATGTGACTGTTGATATGATGTGATGCTCATAGGAATGTTTTTTTGTTCTTCTTGTCTAAAATTGGTTGCTGTTAAAAAAATCAGTAAAGATAGAGAAGCATAATCCTCGGCTCAATGTCCTTAATAGAATTGAAACTTCTTATTGTGTAAGCTAGAAAATCTTTTATTCAAAGTTGCTGCACGGTAATTAACCTTTGATACACAAGCAGTGACAACACCTAGAGTAGAGTAAAAATGTTAAAACACTGACTAATAGCACTTATTGCATGGGTTGAATTCAATAAATGTCACTTCTGTGAGGAAGACGTGATGAAAGAGGAGATGAGGCTTATGTAATTAAATAAGTGTGTTTCTCACAACTCCAGTTATGATGAGGTATTTTATCTATCACTAAATAAGAAAATAAACAGCACCATTATAACAAAAAATATCTCAAAATTAGCTGAACGTTGTTCCTCTGATAGGTAGTGTCAGTGTATCAATAATGGTTCATGCGCTCCTAAATGTCCACGTCGTACCAAACTTCAAGTCTTCCAAACCAACGCAATCTGGCTACCCGCACAGAACACAGTAGATTAAGGTTTCTCTCAAGTTAGATAAAACTGTGATACGAAGAATGAGTATGCTTCATTTCATGCACTAGCCCAGGAGAATTTTCAATTTAATCCTTTTACTGTTATAGTTGTGCATTTTCTCATCAACAGTTTGCAAAGCTCTACATTTTTTCACTTTGTGAAGGGTGCAAGGTTTGCTGCATTGTTTTGTTTGTGCAAACCGTTTCCACAATGTGAGGCAATTTCACTGCTATGCAAGATTGTCTTTAGTTTGAGCAATCTCACCAGGTTGGAACATATATGTGAATTTCTCTATGCACTTTTAGCTTTTGCTAAGCTTTTCTATGTACAATGGTATTGTAAAGAACTATTGACTGTTTACAATGAATTATATCTAATGCAGAACCATTTTTGTACTGTGTAATAGGCATATGCATGACATGAAATGTTGCAAAAGTCACACATTTCATGTGGAGAAGTGGTAAAGTGTAAAGTGAAATCTGACACCCTTCATGAAGGATGCAAAAAAAAGTGGCCGCTTTTATTACCCTTGCTTTATAGGACTGTCATACCAAGTACCATTTTTCAGACTGTGACATTTATTTATATGACCATTAACAATCTAGTAGCGGGATACATTGTTTAATTATTAATTAATGCGAAGCAATGGGATTACAACGCCTAGGTTTCTTTAATACTGTTAGTGGGTCGTATTGTGAATGTGCTTTCTTCCTATATGTAATGTCAGGGTCTAAATTATATAAACTGTTCAGGTGGTCCTAATTTGCACTGATGTGCTAATTAGCAGCAAATTACTAATTTTAAAGAAGCGCTACTTCACCTCGCCTGTGCAGTTTTTATAATGTGGGTCCAAGCGATTTCTGAAGGTTTAGCCAAATAAACAAAATGTATTTCTTGCCCTACGGTTCCGTACAGTTTCGGATAAATACTATATAATGTTTAAAAATAGGGAAAACGATTTAACGTCTTTGGAAAACAAACAAACAAGATAAATAATCTTTACGAACACCATATATGTATAGATGGGCAAATCCTAGGAGAGTTAAATTAAATGGGATTTGTTGCTATAAACATTGATGAGTCAAGTAAGTGAGGGAAAATGTGAACTCTTTGTTTTAAACTTCAAAAACAAATGTTGTCGGATTAACACTCACATATGCAAGGAAAAGTGTGCAGGGCGCTCCAGCAAATGGAGTTCATTATAGAATCTCGAAGGGCATTCGGGCACATTTGAAGGGCACTCGATGATCACATCAAAGAGACCAGCACAGACCTGTGTGCATTACGTGCATAACAACAGGCACAGTGACAAAACTGCAAGCAACTGGCTGGTGAAGGTGAGGTTGTATTGATAGTAAACACAAGAAAAACAGTAACTGGATTATGATCAGTATATGATGTACAGGAACATTAACCCATAACTGGAAATACGTGCTTTGAAAAAGTGAGAAATTGTTATTGGTAGGGGTGGATAGACTCTAAAAATACCCAGAAGATCTTAATGAAATAATCTGTAGACTTCCAGGCCGAGGAAAGAATTTGCTAGTTGTTTCACCACCCGCCCACCCCAGAATGACTCATCTTGATCGAACTTCTCCTTTGATCTAGGCTACCACCTCCATGAAATCACTTTTCATTGAGATCATTAAGGAAGCTAAACCATTTAAAATTCAGGAGGATTACAAAAAGCTCATTCTGTCCTCATTAGCTGTTTCAGGTATCTTCTATGGGAAGAATCCTCCGGGCACATGCATGCACATTATCTCAGACACAATATTCTTATACATGACTTCCATGAAGAACACTATTTAGATATTCTTGTCATCAAGGAAACATAGTATGAGGCTGCCTTCCTTCTGGTATGATGATGGACATCAGATCTGGATGCCAAATTTCTCAGCTGGACCACCCATGTGGCACAGGAGGTGGAGCTCCAATTATTGGCTGCAGCTCCTTTGCAATCTGCAGACTTCCATCACCACCTGTTCTGGAAGCTGAAACCTTCATACTTTCAATCCTCCACCTGCTAAGCATAAGATGTTTGGCTAATTCTGTATGCTCTTACTAGCTCACCCACTATATTTTAGAAATTAACCATCACTATTCCCTTATAGTTCTTAAAGCCACCCCAACGTTTTTACTGGGAGTGTTAGAAAATGCCCCTTTTTTGCATCACCCCGCCCCAGTTAACTGATGCTGTTGATTTTTTAACTCTGTGCACGAGGACTCTGCTAACCAGGACAAAGTGCATGTGTCCTGACCTCTAAAACATGTCGAAATTGACAATACTCCTAACTGGCATTTTTAACTTACCTGTTAGTCCCTAGTATATGGTACAAAGTGTACCCAGGTCCTGTAAATTAAATGTCACTAATAGACGGAAGCACACATACTGCCACCACAAGGATGACCGTGTAAAATATGACTGCTGGCCCACCATGAAAGCATATCTGTGCAGTTTTAAAACTGCAATTTTGACCTGTCAAAAATACCCCCTTTTGATAGGGCTACACCCTGCCTTTAACTAGTAATAATCCTACCCTATCACAGGTAGATGCAGCTAATGCTTGGGCCTTCCCCATCCTTTGTCCCTCTATTCAGCCAAGCACCAGTCCCAACGGGAGATAAGTTGTCCCCAGAACTGGTTTTGAGTGACCACAGAGGAGAAATTGCTTATTTTTCTGGCCATACCACTGGGTAGGTACAGGGCCCTGCACAAGGGAAGAAAGTTTCTGCTATGTTGGGTTTAGGTATTGAGAGACACTGTAGTGTTGTTTGCAGTAGGGCATGCAGAAACCGCTGCAAAAGTGGGTAGTGTTGCCCTTGGGAAATGTTACCCTATTGATTAGGAAGGGGTCAAGAGTCGCCCACACTCACAGGCTTGTGCCAGGCATAAATGTAGCAACACTGAGCACCCTTTTCATAATTCTCCTGAATTTGTGGAAGACCTGCTGTTGAGATCTGTGAGGAGACCTGAAAGACTGGACCTATTTCCATTTGTATCTAGGACAAAGAAGTGAACTCCAAGGAAGGTCAGGTGGTTGACATCCTGTTAAGCCACAGGGACACACCAAGATGCTAGAAGCCCTTTTCCTGAAGAGTCCAGCTAACCAGTTTCAAAAGGACCTGCCCTGGACACTGCTGATGGCTTCTGCTGGAGTGAGTCATGAACCCCAAGTTCTGTTCCAGAGGTCCTGGGACCTTTGGCTGTCAAAGTGTATTCCTAACATTCTGAAATACCTGGGACTTAAACCTTTTTGCTCCCCAAAAGACCTCCAGAAGACTGGGTCAAACCTGCCAAGTCAATCCGATGAATGTGCGGTGCAGCTTGGCCAAAGATGCAGGTTGCTCCCGCTCAGAACATTTCTGCAGCAGCAAATCCATTTCTGTGTGATAAAATGGAGAGGCTATCTGGCCTCATGGAGCCCTGTTCAGATACAGTGCTAAATTATCAGCTTCACCCATCTTGAGGAATTTGAGCTCCCCAAAAAAGTGACTAAGTCTGAAGATGAACATTTTCACCAGGACAAGGCATCTAAAATATGCAGCCAGTGTGGGACCTTTCTTGGGTGAAAACTTTTGATTTCTCGTACTCAGAGCTTTCCTGCAAAAATTCATTGCTTTCACTGGAACTTCATCCAACAGCTATCCCGCCTCATGGAGCCCATCTCAGCCTGCTGCCTTTCCTGCTGAGGATATCTGGCTTCCATTTCAGAGTCTAAGTCAGAAGGTAAAACCTCTGACAGGGATGAGCCTGTTTCTGTATCCGACCCATGCTCCATTACGTTCGGCCTTCAATCCAACCTAGGTCCCAATCAAGCTCAACCAGACGACCCAGTTTACTGCTTAATGCTATTTTCATTTCCCCTTATTGGATGTTTGTCATTTTGGTGTCATTTTAGTCATTATTTTATTCTCTATTTGTATAAAAAGCAGTGGGATTTATTGTGTTGTGTTGTCGACTTTTTAACTGTTTTGGTACTTCTAAATGGTTTACACATTCTCTTAAGTTAAGACTGTCTTCTCTTTACCTCAGCTACCAGGGGATGAACTCAGGTTTAAATTACAGAAATCTTTAATGGACCTAACAAGAATAGTGACATTTTGACTTGTGTGGCACTACCATTTACCTCAAACAATAATCTACTTTCTCACAGGGAGACTTTCATTTTATGGCAGACAGTCCCATTATTTCGGGGGTTATTCATCATACTGATTCACCCGCCACCCTTTTTATTTTGCTCAAGTAGTTACAGGCCTTTGGCTAACCCCTTTCCTTTGATGACTGGTTAGTCTATATACTTCAGATGATTCACATTCTCTGGACAGTCCCTGTACCCATCAAGTTTATTGTGTACATCATCTCTACTACCCTACCTAGAACCTGCAAGATCGCTTACCCCACAGGCATATGTGAAAGCTTCTGCCTTCAGAATCTCCAAACACTCTCATCCAGTCTTCACTATGCCTTTCAGAAGGCCCATATTGTGGAGCTAAAGAGGTGCATGGCTGGATTCTTTCTGCAATAAATGATCAAGTGTATAGATCCCGTTAATATAAAGTATGAAGGCTGGACTATTAGCTTTGGATTATAAATAGGCAGAGCCTGCAGCTACATACAAGCTACACACAAATCACATTTTAAAAAGGAGGTCAAGTAACAGCATCAAACATACTCAATACTCTACATACACATTGCGATTGTCATGTAAAACATACATGTTACATTTAAGAATTTTGTCTCACATCAGTAACACGTAAAATATTAAGAACAATACAAAATAGGTCTTAATTACAAAGACAAAGTGAAACTATTATAATAATCTTCACGACCCATGCATAGCACCAACCCTTACAATAAACAATTAGAAAAGATACATAAATATACAGAAAAGAGACAGCGACCAAAGAGATCAAGCTCGCCTACATAAAACAGAATACATTATTATATTTAATTAAATGTACTTTATCATCCCTGTGCCCCAGAGGGTCAATAAACAGGTATTCTTTGTCTCAGGTCGAGAGTAGCAAACCCTAATTAATGCTGTGTTTCATTCTAATATCAACTTGTGTTCACACAGCATTGAGAATGATTGGAAATAATTCCTTCTGGGCATAATTAAATCAGATCTTGGATAGACCTCACGTCAATTGGGATATCTTCGACCAGAATGCCAGCCTCTAGCAGAGCATTGCTAGAAAAAGTTGTATAATTGCAAGATACATCACCCACTGAAACAAAGACTTTGAAGATTTTTAAGGTCTATTATCGTTTGCAGGTTCATAAAGCGCGAACTCGACCTAAAGGTACTGGAGCGCTTTACATGAGAACCATTTGCCTTGCACAAAGTCACATTCGGTTTCTTTGGCACGGGGAGATTAAGGGCCTCATTTACAAAACAATTATGCAGCACGGCGACGCAAGCCATTTTGCTGTGCCAAGCTGCATCATTTTAAATGCACAAGGATGCGTTGTATCAACAATGCGATGCATCCGTGTGCTTTCCCCTGTGCTGGTGCACAATTGGCTGCAATGCGCCAGCGCCGGCACCCTTACGTCATGTTGCAGGGGTACCTGCGTTGCGGGGATTATTGTTTTTGTGCAGGAAGGGACACCTTCCGGCACAAAAACAATCATTGATGGCATTTTTCTCTTTCTATGCATGCTGCAAACTTCAGCACGCATAGAAAGAGGAAAAAACAAGGAAAATGAAAGTATTTCTCCTCTTTGCACCATCCTACTCCTCCCCTGGGGATGAGTAGGATTCTGTCACATTCTCAGCTTTACAAAACTTTGTAAAATTGGGAATGTGTCCGGTTATAAGGATGTTGCGTGGGAACACCAACAGCAACACCCATGGAATTCCCCTTTCATGCAGAGTATTGCATGAAAGGGGCCCATATTTCAAGGCCATGAAAAGTCACGCATGGTGACTTTATGTGACCTTGTAAATTTGGGCAGGCACACTGCGCCGCTGGTGTGCCGAAAAAAGTGATGCACCGGTGGCGCAATGGCCTTGTAAATGAGGCCCTAAGTGATTTTCAAAGAATGGCATGATGTTGTTGAGCTGACGCTGAGACTCGCACCTTGGGGAATATTTACAAGGGGATTGCAACACCGGAACTTCACTTTTTTTGACGATTTGGTGGTGCAAGCACTATATTTGCAATGTGGCGTTAAGCCACTTTTTGTGGCTTAATGCCGCTTTGTAAATATGGTACCCTTTCACACAGGTATCTGTTTGACAGAGGTGTGCAATGGGTGCTGCTGTGGGCATTCCACCACAACACCCATTGCTTTTTGACACTGTCCCAGATTTAGAAGGAGGTGTAAATCTGAGGCAGCGCCAAAAACTAACGCCGTGCAATAGCAGGCATTCGAATGGCGCAGCGAGGAGAAATACCTTTATTTCTCCTCGTTTTTGCTTTTTCTATGTCACATAGAAAGAGCAAAGTGCAATTAATGTTAGTTTATGTGCAGGAAGGTTTCCCTTCCTGCTCATTAACATTCATTAAATAGTGGTGATTTGCTACTTCTATGCGTGCTGCAGAACGCAGCACATATACAAGTAACAAATCGCCATTATTGATTGTTCATGTGCAGGAATGGACACCGTCCTGCATATAAGCAATCATTTCCTGTAACGGAGGCACCCTTGAACTATGGTGCAAGGGTGTCTGCCAGCGGCAGCTCCTCCGCAGTGGCGGAGGAGCGTCGCCCCACTGCCTGGCTCAGAGCCAGCAAATGTAAAATAAAACAATGGTCTTGCATCGTTTTATTTTGCATCTGCCAGCTCTTAGCCAGCGCTGTAGGGAGGGGTGGGGCATAAGCATGGGAGGGGGAGGAGGAGTTCTACGTTCACTCCACTCACTAAGTGCTCATGTGTGTTTGGCCAGCCGTCTCAGGCCGACCCAAACGCACATGCGCACTTAGGTTTTCTCCAGCTCAGCTGCATTGAGCAGCTGGGCTGGAGAAACCCCAACAGACTCCCTGGTCTGAGCAGGCCGTCTTTTCAGCCCGCTCAGACCAATCCCTGCACTGCTATGCAGCACGGGGATTGGATGGGAGTCTGTCACAGGGGCTGTTGGGACCCAGCAAGAGGAGAGGCGGCAAACGTGATGCGACGCTGGAGGAGGCTAAAGGTATGTTTTTAAAAATATATTATTTATAACCCCCGTGCAACCCCAGTGCTCCCTCCACCCGGCTCACCACCCTTTGTTTGTGGCAGCCGCCACTGGTGCCTGCGGTGGCACTAGGTAGCTATTTTTAGCACCAGTGCTAGGGAAAACACAGGAGTGCGCCACATTGTTGTAAATATGGTGCATCCCTTCGTTTTGGAAATGGCAGAGCATGGCGCTGCAAAATTTGCCACAGCTCAGCGCTTCGGTGTTTCCTTGTAAATATGCCCCCTGGTTCCCCAGGTCCAAAGTCAGCAGCTCTGGCGCAAACGCCATATCCTTTCACTTAATGCTGAAAGTCTCATATGAGATAAATATATCAGTAACGCTTTTTTTAAAATCCTTAAAAGACACCTAGATAATGTATAATGAGAAAGACCACTATCTTAAATAAACAAAATTTCATTGGCTTTCTTGGCTATCGAAATGGTGTTCACAAATGTTCAGAGGTGGCAGCATGGAGGCTTTTCCTCCAGCCTTAGGAGACCTAATGCAGATATGAATGAAGTAGTCGACTTCAAGACCAGGAATGACTGAATCCCTGTGCCTACAGTACAATGGGCTTGTCTAACAGCACTGACCTATCACCGTAATGTCTTTTTTCAAATTAAGTTTTCTAGGACAATTATTGTTTTTTATAACTAATGTCATTTCTCTTCTAACAATATAATTATGCCTTATATTTGTAAAAGATTGTTAACTTAATATATGCATGTACGTACACACATATAAGCACGAATTACAGAGAAGTCATTCATGGCCGTATTTCTAGGTTTTAAATAATTCTCTGGAATAATATCAATTTTCATTGTTAATATCCTTATTCCTACTTCGACCAATCTGTGCCAAACCTTGGGAAAAAAACCGTACAGGATTCTAGCTTTATTGCTGACAAATTTGGTGGGCAACGGTCAAGGAGGTAGCAAAGTCCAGAACATGGTAGGGTTAAAAAAGTGTTTTTTGTTTAATTTTTTTAATATGTTTTTATTGACATTTTCAAGGAGCAACAACATATTGAATTCAAGTCACGTTGTGCTGGCACAGCAGCAATAACGTAGATGAACGAATGAGCAAAGGGATAGGAGGCATGCGTGGGGCAGCCTAGCGCTTTCTGCATCTGACCTGCCCGGTAGATCCCCTAGGGACACTGAGGATTTAAGACGGTAAGTCTGAGATGAAAGGGGCATTTTGTTTTTATGCTTGTTACACGCAGTTGAACTTTTTGAAACATTGGGGACAGAATACAACCATAAAAATAAAGACAAGCATTTGCAATGCAATAGGTCTCGCATTAACGAGAGTTTAAGCTATAGGCAATACAATAGCTTAAACTCTCGCAAATGTGAGACCTATTGCATTGCAAATATTTGTTTTTTTACTAGCGCCCATGCGGCACTTTCACATTCATGAGGGCCGCACGCCTTTCTTTAGACAAGCCACGTCTAAAGAAAGGGACGTGTCCAACATTAAAGTTAAACCGTGGCATGGGGGCTTTGACAAAAAAAAAAAGCAACTGTTTGTCAAGTTGACAAACAGATTTTTTTTGGGGTAAATGTGGACAGGGCTGCTAAAATATGAAAAACGCGGCCACTATAGTTAAAGCGGACCGCCATTAGTAAAAATTTAAATAAAAGCGTGCAGCGTGCTGTGAGGTAGTGGGTGGAATAAGGGAAGAGCATTAAATAAAATAGTGCTCACCGACTTATAAAGCAGACCATGTAACAACATCAGTAAAAGATTTAGGCATTATGGGAGGTAAAAAATGCAGACAAGGCGGTACCAAGGAGGGACTAACAAGCCTAAAAACGACTCGCAAGCCTGCGTTTATGAAGGACAATGACAAAAGTCAATTAAAAATATGGGCGGAGAGTGGGCAGGGCTTCAAAGCCATACTCCACTACTACATGCCTCGCACCAGTGCATGTGCTGCCCAGTCTCGACCTAAGAAAGGGAACTAAACTATCCTCCCAGGGCCTAGAGGTTCTTCACTGAAGGGGGTTGTTTCAGGCCTCACTTGGAGCAGGGATCATGACAAGCAGGTTGGGTTTCTAGTATATTAGTGTTTTGAGGGAATCCAGAGGAAGGAGCAGGGGTGGGTCTCTTACAATATTCGGGGTGGGCAGGGTCAATTCAGACTAGGGAAGTTAGGGAGGTCGGGTCTTGTCTATGGCATATGCCAAAGCCGATGAGGATAATGTCTCAGTGAGTTGCTCGGAGTCTCTTCCTAGGCCTCATTTTTCTTCCCTACGGAGGACTGTACTCACTGCTTATTTCCATCGAAACATTTCTGCACCCCATTGCAGAATCGAGGGGGGCAAGGCAGATTTCCATTTCATTGCCACCACTTGTTCAGCCAGGAGTATAGCAAGGTATTGTAAAGCAGGTCGTGGTCTTTTGTGATTGAGGAGGGGGGTAGGGTGTCTTTTTGTTCATAGCTAACTTTAGCAAATAAAAACAAAAAAGCAAATACATCGAACATACCAAATGAAATAGGGCTCTTGTGCTAATTTTCTTTTAATGCATTTTGTTGATTGTATAAATGTTCATTTAATAAAAAATAAAAAAGTAAGTTGCCACTGCGCATGCATGGGTTTATCTGTATATTCCTTAGATTTTTGTGAACATTAGGAACATTTGAAAAAAGGCATAGCAATAATTTTGAATGTATGCAATGTTTATAAACATTAGAGAATATGAATGTCCTGGACCTCTCTGAAGCATGTTCAGCTTGCCTTTCATCACAAACATCAAGATGTCCAAAGATCAAAGAAAGAAAAAAATTGATAATTTAGCCGTCACTAAAACATTACATCTGTCAGTCACAACGTAGTCAGTGTGATATAGCATGTTCTTTTTATCAGGGTACAAAGCCCCAATTGTTAAACCTCCAGATGTCCACAGATATCTCAATTGGAGAACCATTACTATATTTATCATGGGGGATTGCCCTGACTATTTATGCAAATCTCTTTCCTGCCTGTCTTTAGGCAGCA
Source organism: Calotriton arnoldi (assembly GCA_963921515.1). NCBI lineage: Eukaryota > Metazoa > Chordata > Amphibia > Caudata > Salamandridae > Calotriton > Calotriton arnoldi. The sequence continues at coordinate 37,294 of CAWUFW010017146.1, read as the reverse complement.
AGAGAATTAAAAACAGTAGGCATTGCAATGCCCAAAACCTGGCCAAGACTAGGGGGAGTTAATGCTCACCTTGGACTTGCCAAAAGGCTGGTGTATAAAAACAAATCCCACTGCCCCTTCCAAATGGCTTGAAGAGTGCATTGGCCCCACCCTGCCTTTATCCACTCAGCCTTGCCTTTCCCAAAGGTCTGGAATGTCCTAACCATTCGCAACATACATTCAGGCCTGGTCACACATCAGGTAACACCCCTCTCGGTCTTACCCGAAAGGATAACCCTACCTCTGTTTATTTTTTTATTTTTCTTGGGGCAGATCAGGGCAACCATGCGTCTTGTTCTATAGCTGTGGAGAGATTGTGTTTTGGGCTTACCTCTGTCTCCATGGGGGGAATTTCAGTGTTTTCACTGCGCCTTTTCTATCCCATGCCCCAAGCAGCCTTGTCAATGGTCAGGAAGGATGTCTCACCCCCCTCGTTAAGGGTTGGTTGATTGCCGCATCTTGGGGGTCATTACGATGACGGGTGGATCGCCATTCCCCTCTGCCCGCATGCCATTTCCCCCGCCATCGTAATGTGGCGGCGGACGGAAAGACCGTCCGCCGGTCACACAGGTGACCGGGCGGAAAAGGGCACTAATATGGTGGCGGTGTCTGCAAGACACCGCCGTCCATATTAGGATGGTTGCAGAGAGCAGCCTTTCCATGGCGGCAACGCCGCCATGGAAAGGCATACAATCTTCGCTATTGGGGGCCCGTTGTAGGCCCCCAGAGTGTTAGGGGATCGGGGGTGCACATGGGGGGTACCTATGGTACCCCCCTGCATTGGCATGGACAAGGTGGCATGCACCGCGCGGTGCCTGTCACCTTGTGCATGCCAATGCACGACGTGCATTCCCAGCATTGTGGCGGGCGGTGCTGTGAACACCGCCCGCCACAATGTTGGGAATAGGGGATGCCACCGCCACCGTGGCGGTGGCATCCTAATACTCGCGGCGGGACCGCCGCTCCTATGGCGGACGGTCCCATTCACTGCTACGGTGGCGGGCGGACTTTGTCCGCCCGTCATCGTAATGTGCCCCCTTGTTTTTACCAGGCTAGTAATGAGGCTTTTCGGTCTTTACAGCACCTCTGTTGGCCAAAGAGTGGGCGTATTGGTTGGGCCCCACCCTCGCTTCACTTTGCCCGAGGTTGTGGGGAGGAGTTCAATGTATTTTGTTTTAATTTTTTTATTTCTCATGTTTGTCCCTCCCAGCTTTGTGCCAGGGCTGGGACGGTTGACTGGATTGCCATCCCCTCGCCACACTGCCAAAGGAATGGATGGGAATTTTGTCTTCTCGTTCATTTCCGGAGTTGTGATAGGTTGGGGACTGCAGACCTGTACAATGACAGGAATGTTCTTTATGACCCCACCTCGCCTTCTTGTTTGATAGCACAGAAGGGGGTGATTTATTAATAACTTTTTGGGATTGGGGTAGCACCTCTATGTTTCCCCAGTGTCCTTCATAAATGCAAACAGGACACAGAGGTTTTAAAGGTCATTATTGCTTGAGGCCAAACATTCTTAATAATTAATGCATGGGGCATTAATGCTGCTTACTCGCTGTGGCCATTTACGCTTACTAAAGCTGAGCTCACTGGGATTACCTACTGTATTGGCCTTCTGTCAGGGACTATGTTTGGCCATTTATGTTTATTCCTGCCTGTGGCCATTAAGGTTAATTCCTTACTTAGTCAATTGGTTCTCAATGTGAAAGGCAATTTATGATTATTACTCCCTGGGGCCATTAATTTTCATTAATACATGTGACATTAAAACCCCCTACTTTCTTGGCCATTTATGGTTCCTATTGTCTGGAACAATTGATGGTTCTTAATGCCTTGGACCACTGATTATCGTTTTATGTAGGATAATTGACACTGATGACTGCATACACATAAGGGGCCATATGTATCAAAGTTTGTGTTTGCGATTCTCAAATAGCGAATTTTTGAGAATCGCTATTTGAGAATCGCAAATGAGATGTATGTAGGATTCGCAAGAAAATTTGCGAATCCTACATATTCCTAATTGCGATTCGCAAATTGCGAATCGCAGTTAAGGAAACCCTCCCCATTCATTCCTATGGGCCTAGAGGCCCATAGGAATGAATGGGAGGACATTCTCAATTTGCGATTAGCAATTAGAGAATCGCAAATTGAGAATGCAATTTCAAGGTTGCAAGGGTGTCCAAAGGACACCCTGTTGCACCCCTGAAATGAGCATGGGTGCACATGTGGCGCACATACATGCCCTAAGGGCATGTATGTGCGCCACATGCCTTTTGAAAAATACAAAAAAAAGCATTTCTCAAAGAAATCGCAAGTTACCACCAACCTGTAGTTGGTGGTAATTTGCGATTCCTTAAGCCATAATCGCACAACTTAGGTGCTTCATACATTTCATTTAAGGAATCGCAATTTGCGATTCCTTAAATACATTCACAAAATAGAGAATCGCAATTTTTGCGATTCTCTATTTTACGAATGCCTTTTGGGATGATACATCCCAAAGGCATTAGTTTCAGTCAGCAAACGGGCCGATTCTGAGAATCGGCCCGTTTGCGAACGGGAAATGGGCTTGATACATATGGCCCAAGGTTCATTATTGTTACTCACTGGGACATTGTTGGAAAATGGCCCTTTCTTGCAGGGTCACCTCCAAACATTTTGCTTTCCTCCTCCTCTTTTCTGACCTTGTTTTTGCTGGTATTAGGACTCTGAGCACTTTACCACTGCTAACCAGTGCTAAAGTGCATGTGCCTCTCTTCTAAAACAGGTAACATTAGCTCATACCGAAGTGGCATATTTAATGTACTTCTAAGTCCCCAGTAATGTGCACTGCATGTGCCCAGGACCTGTAAATTAAATGCTACCAGTGGGCCTGCAGCAATGCTTGTGCCATTTACTTAAATAGCCCTCCAACCATGTCCCAGGCCTGGCATTTCAGAGCCTGTGTGTGCCGTTTACACTGCTATTTCGACCTGGAAATTAAACCATTTGCCAGGCCCAAACTTTCTCTTTTTATACTTATTAAGTCACCCCTAAGGTAGGCCTTGGACAGGCCTAAGGATGTTAGGTATGTCTGTTAGGGATTAACTGAGCTTCCTGAAGGACAGGCTGTGAAACCACATTGTAGTCTGCCACAGCAGATTCTGGAGTAGGCTGCAGAGAGTGTGTAATCCTTGAAGTGGTGGATATTTATGTCATTGGTTGCTAGGCACTGGTTCCGCTGCACAAGATAGAACTTGAGCCATTTGTAGTTGATGGAGTCAGGGTGCATGTACAACATGAGGCTTGCAGTGACCTGTCAAATATAATGGGGTATCTGGAGGATCTCTAGAGAGTTTCCATTTTGACTGCCAGGAAACAGTGGAGTTGCTGGACTATGCAATGTGCCAGTGAGATATGTACAATACTTTCAGTTTGACTCAGTTGGGTTTGCCAGCCCCTGGGTCTGGATCATTGACCCTGGGCTCATGGAGGACAGGCAGGACAGTGACCCAGGGCTATTAACCTTTGTGGGACTAGAGAGGGGTGTAAGCTCTCCTGCCACCTCTCTTGCTGTAGTTAACCTTGCCTGATGGCTAGCGTAGGGGTACTGGACTATACTCTATCAGAAGGGACAGGTTAGTATCCAGCAGTGGTTTCCGGTGGGGGACATTGAGGTGAGTGTGCTGGGCTGCCTCCAGGCCATAGACACAAGTCCTTCTTACAGCACCAGTGCCAATGTTACCTTGCTGACAGGTAAAGATAGGGTGTTGGACTCTGGTTTCTCAGAAGAGGGTCCAACATACTGCCAATGTTGAACTCTGTGAGTTGGGTCCCCAAAACAGTGAGAGGACTACTTTCTCAGTTGGAGACAACAGTCTGCCCAAGACTGCAGTAAGAGACTACAGCCTGTGGCTGAGGGTGAGAGTTCAAAGTCCAAGGTGTGGCCTATGTCTGGTGTAGTGACCCTGGAGGCAAGATGAAAAATGCTTTGTCCCTTTCACCTCAAAGCATTAGTAGACTGAGTGTACCCTCCCTCAGTGATGTCAGTGAAGGGTGTGGAAGAAGTGTGTTTTGGATGTCTGCTACTGTCTTGAATGAAGACTCACTTGTAAGATGATTTTCCCAGCGCTGGGGGAACTCATATGGTCAGACCAGTGTCTGAAAAGCCCTAAGGAAACCGTAGAAGGTAAAGTGAACTGGGCTGGTCTGAAGCTGCTGGGGAGCTATGCGATTTATCAGGTGTTCAGAACACAGCCTCAAAGCCTTGTTAGCTTCACCCACGCTACTCCAGTAGATGACAAAGTTGCCACAGTGAGGAGAGCAGGCTAGATGTGAAAAGAAAGGAGGAGCATGTGAAGCAATCAGAATGGGGCAGGAAGTGTGTGAGTGCCACAGTGAGGCAGGGACATCCTCTCACATAATATTCAGAAACCTCTCACTATTTATTAAAAGAAAGGAAACATCACTTTATTTCTGGTTGAAACATTTGCAGGACAAACAATGGGGGAGATGAGGAGGGCTCTCAGTTCCCTCCAAAAAGGAAAGTGGATTTGCCTATGTGATGGTTGAGGTGTCCGCCAGGAGACTCTATATGAATGTTATTAATTTAAGTCTTGCCAGAGTGTTGTTTAAGGTCTTTAGTAAGAGCCCCTATGGTATTCAATAAAAGGTTTGGCCAGTGTGTTGATTTGCTGCTCCATCATAGATCTAAGATAATTACTGGGCAGTGGACCTTTTGGTTTTTATGATACAAATTGCTGGTAAAACCTGTATGCTGATTTTAAATGTGATTAAATGACATGTTCAATGCATGTTATTTGACGGTGAAAATAGTCTGTTAGAAGCAATGGGCCTTTTCTGATATATTGTGAATATCCTCTTGTAAAGCCTGCTGGCAGGTATTTCGTTACTTGGAATCGCACATATTATCTTGGCAGGCAAGCGTTCTATTGTTGGTAAACCCCTCTGACAAATTTTTAGGGAAAAAGATTTAGACCGTGGTCATTTTGTGATTCCCTTAAGTAGAGTTTGTGCATTGTTTTACCTACTATAATTGTGCACATAATTGTATGTTTGTGTGTACTATCTGGATGCGTAAGCATTATAGTACTTTTCCCTTTCAAAAGTTAGAGGAGTCTGGCCATTCATTTATTGAGTGGTGTTAGCAATGGGGGTCTCTAGTCTGCAATGGCTTGCACCTTTGTCCAAGTAGGGACCCTTGTTTCTAGCCAGGGTAAGGGAGTTACACCCTTAGACTACCCCTGCTCACCCCCTTGGTAGCTTGGCATGAGCAGGCAGGCTTATCTTAGATGCAGTGTGTAAAGCATTTTTAGACACATACAGTCTTGAGACCCACTCGGGTGAGTAGCTGCACTTAACAAACTCATGATTGAGTAATACAGTGAAAACACTACAAATGTACACTACACCAGTTTAGAAAAATAGGCAATCTTTATCTAAACCAAACAAGAACAAAACGACAAAAATCCACAATACATATACCAAGATATCCTCAAAAATAGGTTATTCACACAAATAAAGCATGTAGCAACAAATAACTCCACCTGGAGCTACTACGACCACGTGACAGATGAAAATCCAAAGTACGGCGCCGACCATGAGGTGCCCGGCGTCGGGTGCGGAGTCACACCAAAGAACAGTACCTTGGCAAACGATGAAAGCAAAGACATTGCACAGCGTCAGGGAGGTGATGCTTCATTGGCGCCAGGTGGCGTGGGTTCCTTACGACCACAGGAGAGGTGATGCATTGGTTCCTTACGACCTCAGGGGAGGTGAGACCTTGGTTCCTTACTGCGATGAAGGGGAGGTGAGGCGGCGGTTCCTTACTGTTGTCGGGGAGGTTAGGCATCTGTTCCTTACTGTTACTGGGGAGGTGAAGTTGCGGTGGGGGCGAGGCATCGGTTCCTTCCGACTGTGCTGTGTCGATGGATTCAGGAAGTCACCCACATCCAGTATCGGCTCCACGATGATAAAGCACCGGTGTCGATGAGGTCAGGGCTGCGGTGCGTCATGAGCTTCACGAGCGGTGCCCTCGTCTCCGGTGCAGGCAGCAGCCTCGGCATCTGAGTTGATACGGTGTGACGTCGGCAGGCATCAGGGCTGTTGTACAAGTTGGGACGGTGCATCATGCTCTTCACGAGCGGTGCCCATGGCTTTGTTGTAGGTTGCGGCATCACTCGCCGGCGTCGGTGTTGCAATTTCTTTCTGTGGCAGCTGAAACAGCAGTACCAGATGCAGGAAGACAGAGGAAGTGAAGTCTTTGTGTCCCTGAGACTTCAGAACAGGAGGCAAGCTGTACTTCAAGCCCTTGGAGAACTTCTTCAAGCAGGATACACAGCACAGCAAAGTCTTGTCCTTCTTGGCAGAAACAGCCACTGCAGTCCAACTCAGGACAACAGACAGCAAAGGGGCAGCACTTCTTCTTCAGTTTTCCCGGCTCTTCTCCTTGGCAGAGGTTCCTCTTCAGTCCAGAAGTATTCTAAAGTTCTGGGGTCTGGGCCCCATTATTTATGTTCAATTTCTCTTTGTTCTCTTGTGTCAGAGAGGCTCTGTGCTCAGTCAAATCCAGTTCTGTCCTCTCTGGTCCAGCTTCCCGGCAGGAGGTGGAGACAGCATTGTGTAAGGCAGACCAGGCCCATTCAGGTGCAAGGAAATCTCCTCCCCCTACTCTAAATGCAGCCCAGGTTTGTTCAGCCCAGCCCTGACTCATCCGGGAAAGGCAGGACACACCTCAACCCCCCAAGTGGCTGTCTACCGTGAATGCGCATCCCCAGCCCCTGTCACTCCAAAGCCAGACAGTCAATCTTTCTAAAGTGGTATTTTCAAACACACAAATATAAAAATCATCTTTACTAAAAGATGCATTTTTATATTCTGAGTTCAGGCATACTAAGCTCCATCTTTCTATCTTGTCCAAGTAGAAAGTTATACTTATATATAAGATGTTATAAATAAACTCCCATTCTATCCTATGAGACAGATAGACTTTCAATAGTGGAAAATGAAATACACTGTATTTCACTATCGAGACATGTCACACACATCAGTACTTGTCCTACCTTTCACACACTACACCCTGCCCACAGGGGTACCTTGGGCTTACCTTAGGGGTGACTCACATGTAAAAAAAGGGAAGGTTAGGGCCTGGCAAGTGGGTGCACTTGCCAGGTCGCCATGGCAGGTGAGACTGCGCGCAGACAATGCAGTGGCAGGTCTGAGACCCCTTTGAAGGGCTGCTTGTGTGGGTGTCACAATCAGTGCTGCAGGCCCACTAGCAGCATTTGACTTACAGGCCCTGGGCACACACAGTGCATTGTACTAAGGACTTAGCAGTAAGCTAAACAAGCCAATCATGGAAACACCAATCCATATTAACAATTTACAGATGGAGCACTTGCACTTTGGCACTGATCAACAGCAAAGTGCCCAAAGCATCTAGACCAACAAAAACTAAAATTAAGCAGACAGCAAAAATACAGGAGGCAGAGGCAAAAAGATAGGGCAAAACCACACCAAGGATGCCAGGTCTAAAAAGTGGTATTGGTGTGCATAGCTGAGTTCTGAATTTCTAAACCACTGCAGCTCCCTGTCTCAAAATTGTCCTGCATTGTTTGACTATCCTAAGAGTAAAATGGGAAAATGTAACTTGATCGGCAGTAAGGAGGCCCCAGGACACCCAAGATAAACAGCCCACAGTAACTTGTGTTCTTAATGGTGGCATAACTGTAATTTGATTGAGATGTGTTTAATGACTGCTCCTTATATTTGTGAAAGAAGGTTTACTCTCCCCCACATTGCAAGTGCAGAAAACAGATGCAATGTATTTGACATAGTTTTTCTCCTTTCAGCCTTGCAAAGTACCACGCAACAGGGGTTAAACTAACCTCTTTTGGATGAATCCCCGCATCACCGCAGGACACCTAATTAGTCACGCATATCAGCTGTGTGGTCTCTTAATTTCAAAGAACAATTATAGTAATGATTGGCCCCCACATTATGGATTGGAGCTTTAGTCGGAGAGTTTCAGAGTGCACACACAGCTGAATGTACATCGTCTGCACGACATGCACGTGCTCTCTATCCTGCTGCTGCTGTCCCTGTGAAGAGAAAGAAAGCAGTAGCACTTTCAAGGTCGGCAGTGAGCCCAGGAGCACACACAGTACTGGTAAGCCCCTGTATTCGGAGAGCCCCCAACTGCCCCAGTGACCCTAAGCTCTGGCCCGTCTTCTTATTGCAGGCATTCACATCCACAGCTTTGCTAGGCTGGTGCTGATCCACGCCAGCCTTTCATTGCTAGCTGCATTCCCATTAGTCCAGCCAAGAGCTCAGCTCTGATAAAGGGTGAGCTCGCACAAACTAGAGTGATCCTCTGCTGGTTCAGAGGATGGTTTATTTTATACCTTGCATAAGCCCCTCAAGAGTGTTTCAACTGTTTCAATGTCCACTCAAGACTATTACAAAGCACAAAAGGATGTCATTTTTAAAATTAGTCTCATTACATGACAATAATGACTTTGCTCCCGTCACAATAAAGTGTCACTCAAAATGTCACAACAAAGATGTTAAAATGTCACAGGTAAGCACACTATGACCACTGAAATGTCACACATATGCAAACTGAAATCTTGTCGGCTCTTTCCTTTAGTTATAATTTCCCTAATAACATGATGATTTAAAAATCACACAAACTACCTCTTTTAGCACTGCTGCACATCACGCTTCAGAATCAGTGTGCAGGGAAACTTTCCCAATGTATCAAACTGGATCTAAGTTTCATTTAGTTCATGTGCTATGCATTGCCCACGTATGCTGCTACATGCTCATAGGACAAGAAGCAGCAAGCATGCATGCTCATGCACACCCATGAAATTTATAATAGTAAGAGGGTTAGAACTGTGTACATGCAACCAGAGAAGACACCATCATCTATCCGTTGTGTCTGCTTCTCAGTGCTCTCTGTGCTCCCCATGGTCACTCCAAAACCTGTGGCTCCTGAGACTAGGCAGTGGTGGACCACCATGTGACTGTGCTACCATAAGACCCTAGTACAAAGGCATGCCCCGTGCTGCAATTTTCCTCTCCTTCATGACAGGCATGAAGGCACACACATAGATAACATGTCTCAAGGCTTAAGACAGTTTGCAACAAGAGGGAGATAGCAACACGGAGCATGAGGGGGGGCTGCTATTTGGGGGATAAGCACATGATGGAGAGAGCTGGAAAATACATGTACTCTCACGGAGTTCTTATGCAAAATGAAAACAAAATGGCTTCCTAAGTGAGCAGTAAAGGGATAGACTGTAGGAAAACAATAGTCCATGCACTGATTACGTCACAATTGGACTATGCAAATAGCCTGTACTTAAGTCTGCCAGCTTATTTAATAAGAAAACTGCAGATGATACAAAATGCAGCAGCCAGGCTTATCAGAAATGTCCCGTTGCGTCATCGCATATCTCCTCATTTAAGGAGCCTTCACTGGCTTCCAGTGAAAAGAAGGACAGAATTCAAGGCATTAACATTGGCCTACAGAGCAGTTAGAAACACTGGCCCTCAGTATCTAAGGAAGAGACTTCGTAAATATCACCAGTCCAGGAACTTGAGGTCCAATCACCATGAACTTCTTGCTATACCCCGCTTTGTTAGGGCCAGAATAGGAGGACGGTCCTTTGCCCTTAGAGCAGCAACCTTATGGAACTCCATGCCAGAACATATTAGGAAAGCCAATTCAGAACTCACATGCCGTAAATCTTTGAAGACCTGGCTCTTTGGTCTCCCATAGCATCCTGAGGTCGCCCGCACTTTGCCCTTCTTCTCTTCTCTGCTACCAGCGCCGGGACACCCCCGTTGGGGGTAGCTGCGCGCTTTATAAACTACAATAACATAACATAACATAGAAGCTAGATAATCAGATGGCAAAGAGTCTTTGCTCCAAGGGAGGGTCAAACACAAGATGAGGAAGCTGGGACAAGGAAAGCAATTGGGAAACAAGTAAGCAAATGACAATGACAATAACCAATGGTAAGCAATGGGTTGGCTGCAAGCTTTTGCTGTATGTTAGGATCGACCTAATAATAATCATTCACATTATCGCACTGATTCAAGTCATGCAAAATTCGCAGATGTTAGGAGCTGCACTTCAGTCCATAGCCTTATTCTGGAAGAAGCCCAACCCTCCACCTATTGCCACGTGGTTTCTCCACTTATGGCATGTTTTGGCCCTCGAGCTACTAACTGCCCATATTAACCATAAAGACAACAAATTCACTCGCACCTGGCAGCCATTAATTCAACATCTCTCCCAGATAGAGCACTCCCGCTTTGTTCCTCCTCGCCTGCGAGCTCTACAGCTCTTTGACGACCCTCTTGTGCCCTATTTTAGAGGTCGACATCCGGCTTCCCCTACTCCATTGGAACTGTAAGGAGATGTCTCACCTCCCCCCCTTAAGAAGCCGTAACCCTTCCCCCTCAAGATATCCTGTGCGCACCCTCCCCTTCCTGACCCCTTTAGTCGGGGTTTGTTTATCCCTTCCTTGTTAGCAGTTTAAAACATACACCTATTATACCCAAAATATACTAACAATAACACGTAATGGTGAATACACGTACAAAGTATTCCATAGCCTTACATACATCTTATTCAGTCTTTCCTCCCTTGAGGGGTGGGCCCACATGACTATTTTGTATTGATGAGCCATTGCATGGAGGCCCTTCTATCAAAAACAATGCCCAACTATAACCCTTGTAGGGGAAACAGGGTTTTATCTCTCCTTTTTCCTCATTTTGCTCCTATATTCTGCTTTGGTTTGTATTGTAATATCTATCTCTCATATGACCTCATCGGTGTATTCTGTTATTTGGGATGGGTTTCTTATTTGCCTCATATCTTTTACTTGTTTGTTTTTTCTTGTTCTTTGTATATTCAATAAATAGATTTGAAATTAAAAGTCATGCAAAACTATGTTTACAAGCGTTTTTAGGTTTCGTGTGCTTGCACTTATTTCTGCATTGACCCTGTCTTCTTCCTGCACCGACCTGCTGTTTTATGTCTTTTCCGTGTTTCGCTAGGGTGGAGGCTGTGAAATCACATGCGAGCGACCACGTCGGAGAAGAGTGTTGGTGGCATGGTATGTCGGGGAAGGTTCCCCACGGTCTCTGTGGCTTCCAGTGACGGCCTGTAGAGGATACTAGGACTCAACCACCCCCGCTTCTTTGTGGGGCTGGACAGAGCAATCAAAGCAGGGGCCGTGCTGGGTCTGAGTGTGGGCAGAGAGTCTTGAGGAGACACTGGCTGTGGGTAAGGCTAGAGTCATGGATCCCTTCGATTGGCGCAGAAGTAGCCGGCGTTAGGCGGGTGCGACGTCCTTCTTCAGAGGTCCTCACCCACAGTCCTAAACGCCCACAGTCCGCTGCTTGCTGCCTCTGCTGCTGCCATATTGCTGCTGTATTGCTCCAAACTGCCCCATAATTACCTATATATTATCCCCAACCGACACATTGAGTCACATTGAGCCAGAGCTTCAGTGCTTTCTCTCTGGGCTCCCCTGACCCTCCAGGTTGTAGGGGATCTTAGATTTTGGGATTTTGTTCTTGGAGGTGGCCGGTGCTGGGTGCTTGGTGGGCTCCCAAGCGCTGGGCCTGGTGGCATTGGTTGGGGTCGGTGCTGGGCCCTGAAATCCTGTTGGGGCAGAAGCTGAGGTGGTCTCGAGGTGGAGCTGCAGAAGACACAGAGAGCCATACTGCTTCCACAGCAAAGCACTGAGAGTGTAATAGCCGGCTAGATTTGGCACAGCCCTAAGCTCTAGTCCTTTAGTTCTCCAGCTCTGAGGGCCAAAATAAGCTATAGGTACCTTACCAGCAACAACGAAAACAGGTAATTGTCATGAGCTCTGGTAAGACAAGGGGGCCCCTACAATTGTGCGGTGCAGGCAGAAACTCTCCAACGTGCCAACACAAAACAAAGTGATAATGGTTCCAGTAGTTTCTATGACAAACACTGCAGATCAAGAATCTAGGCTCCACCTTCCCCTTCCAGCGCTGGTAGTAATCAGCCAAGATTCACTGGTGAAATTTTTGACTAAATTAGATTTTTTAAAGGACCCAATGGATACCCTGTTTTCCTACAATAGGCATGTGAAAAGAATGATGCCAAATTTACAGTTTTCTTTTCCCTCGGTTTTGTTTTTTAGATATTTTTTATCATGTAAACATTATATTGTTATTTAAGGATCTGCACACTGTGGTACATTTTAGAGTATGAAATCAAATGTTTACAATTTAAGGATTGACGAGCAAATCACTGCACAGCATCTAATTCAATGTCAATTTTGTAAACATGATAGCATATACTACATGTGCATCCTTCTTATTTTTTTAACGTTATATGGATGATTTTAGCACAAAAATTGTAAAGGTTTTAATTAACTATATACAATAAATTTACTTACTTACTTACTTACCCTGTTTTCCTACAATATAGACGCAAATGGCCTACAAACCCCCCTACAACCGCAATCGCCTTGTGCTCTTTAATTATGTCTGAAAGTAATACAGGGCAGCTTAGGGGTACAAACCCCCATGGAACTGAAGAAAAAGTCTGCTTTCCAGTGGGAAAACTGGGCAAAAAAGAGTATAGAAATATGGGAAAAGAGGCGATCCCAGACAACAGGTTCTGCCAAGGGAAGTAGCCGATTTGAGCCTTTGCAGTCAGCTGTGACTATAGACCTAAAGGCAGTCATCCAGAATACAATTGGCCAAGAGGAAGGCAACAGTATCTTGGAGACTAATAAAGCCCTGGCAAAAAATAAGCCCTTTCAAGTAGCAGTTGAGGTACACAACTCTCTTTATGGTAATAAAAACATAGTTCCTACACCAGGAACGACTGATAAGGAGGATCCAGTCACAGTGGCATCAGACTGGGCAACAGAACAGCAAAAGGCCAAAGGTGCAGCATCCCCAGCTCGGTCAACATTAGATCTTTTTCTGAGGAGACATTAGACAAGGCCTTTCCTGTTTCTCCGGCTGAGACTGCAGCACCTTTGGACAAAAGGAGGCCCTCGGTAGGCTTCCATTTATTGGCGAGTCCCAACATCTCTCTCCACACAGATTTCCTTTTCAGTAAAATGCCTCAGGAGGTAGGAGAGATAAATAAAGCATGGGACGCCTTGCTTTGCTCGTTTCAAGCATTAGTAAATGCCTTAACATATTGATCAAGTAAGTTAGGCCTACCAGTGGATCTTAACACTATGGCTATCCATGTCTCTGCTATTGATTCAAAAATTGGTGCACTAAATTCATTGATACAGAGGGCCCAAGCTGAAGCTCAACTTGTCTCATCCTGCCCATACAGCCCAGTACTTGATAAACTGGAATGCTTTCTGGGCATTCTAGATTCAGTGTTAACAGACATCAAACTTCAGCTGTAAACAGTCATTCAAGCAGCCAAAAAAACAATGGCAACAAATCCTGCTTAAAGATCTTTCAAAGAACCACAGCGGGACATCTCTCTTTGTAATATGGGGCATCACAGGACTACACGACGACAGTCCTTGGGAATAGTCAACCAATTATGACAATACCTACCAACAAATCACCCATAATAGAGGCCTCAGGTAATGCTACACAATCAACTGGCAGGGACTCAGATCAACAGTGTAACTTGGCTTCATGGCCCCCCACCAGTAAGCCCCTTGATGAATTTGGTAGTGATGCGAGGAGCAAGCAACAAACATCTTCAAACAATATCTTGGGGCCTAGAGGGCCTGATACAAACTCTGTTCCAGTGTCAGTTTTACCTGCGGCGCCCGCTTGGTCTATGAAAAGACAGCGTAAGAGGCTCAGGAAATCCCATAATACAAAAATTGCACCTGGCTCAGGAAAAGTGCAGACTGAACAGATTGATCAAGTCTATTCCGTCTTTAGACTGTCTGCTAAGTCAAAAGAGCTAGCCGGCAGAACGGGAGAAGAGGACAAGATCGGAGAAACGAACATTGCCAATGACAAGGGTAATGCCATTTCAAAAGAAGCCATCAAATAAACCTTAAATAGCTTAAGCCCATCCTGGCCACAATCAGTTCCAAACTCATACATTTTTAATCCGCCTCCGCAGGGTGAGATAGGTATTACTGTCCTGGGTTCCAGCAGTATGTGATTTGAGTACAAGAGGGGGAGTCTGTTTAACAAACAACCAAGCCACAACTGTAACGGTTTGGGAGATTCGCAAAAAAATCTCAGGGGCCAATATTTTCTTACTTGGAGAGAACTACTTCACTGGCGAGAGGACAAATATTCATCGAATCAGCCGCAGCGAAATTCAGGAACAAATTCCACAGCCTGTACATACAGCCCCTCAAATGATCACCAATGATGTTAGGCCTACCCCCCCAGGTTATCATTGTTTAACAGCCATCTTCAGGACATAACTTAACTCAATCCACGCGACCAGCACCGAATATTGTCTGCCCCCCCAATAAACTCTGCAATGTGATTTTTACATCAAAATACAAATCGAGAGCGCACTTTGACAAAATCAGTAGAGGGACTGTGCTCCGTATGGTACAAGAAATCTCTTCTTTAAGACACATTAAATCATCTGACATCCATTTAGTTACCTTCATAAGTTCTCAAATCCCTGGTGGGGAAGAATGCACTGTCATTGCTTGGGCAACCGATTTTCTCATGGAACAGGAGTGGGCAGAGAAGCAGGCATTTTCAAAATGGGGAATTGAAATCTCCTGAGAGGATGAAGAAGACTATCATCAATTTCTCTTGTCCCATATGTTGGAAAGCGCTACTCTTGCTCAGGGTTATTATTATTATTTATCATTTGTTGAGCGCATAGCTACCCGCAGGCATCCCAGCGCTAGTGACAACAGGCGAACGACAGCAAGAGTTCTAGATCGTATTCTGAAACAGCCAGGTCTTCAGTAGCTTCCGAAAAGAGAAGTGATGAGCAGTTGAGCGAAGTTGAAGAGGAAGGGTGTTCCATAATCTGGCTGTATTATAGGAGAAAGAGCGGCCTCCGGAGCGTCTGTGGGGAGATGGGGTTTCCAAGGTCAGAGCAAGAGTCTTGGTGGAAATATTCAGTCTCAGCCAGTATCACTTCTTAGAGGGGCCCGGAGTCAGTCCGTAACATGATCATGCGGACATGATGGCAAAACAAATGGACATGGCATTGTTATCCAGCCCGAACATCAACCAAAATATGTAGCAACGAACTGGTCATGCCTTCCAGGTGCCCTTCTTCCCGCATCATACAGAAGCCTGATCAATTGACAGAACAACTACTCAGTTGATAGCCCCTCAAAGGAGAGTCTTTCATTCTACGTTTGGAATATGGAGGGACAATCGGATAAAACTGAGGACGAGGCCTTCCTAACTTATAGCAAAACCGTTCATGTGGTGATCTTGCAAGAAACTTGGGCCCAAGACATTATTGATCTTCCAGCATATTTTAGTTTCAGTAAACCGGCAGTTAAAACAAACACAATGGGCCGCTCAGCCGGAGGTCTTGCTTTAGATGTAGCGGTTGATCTTAGCGCCAGAATAGAGGAGATTATAATTGACCATCCCAATTTGCGAGCAGTAAAAGTTTGGGAATATTCTTCAACAAGTGCACTACCCCTGCTGATTATAAATGTTCACATTCATCTCTTGCTGGTTAAAAAGAAGGAAACCATCAATGTTCTGCTTTGTTCGCCCTAAGTTGGCAGGGAACGCCCAGACGTGGGTTCCTTAATCACTTTGCCACTGGATTAAAGCTAGCCTGACTGATGAGGGGTGTTACCCCGAAACCGGTCCCAGGATGCTTTTTTATGGTCCAGGGAAGACCTGGCTTGGCAGTTCGGGTTAGAATGTTCCCATGAGGCACAGGGTCAAGACTGATTTGCATATAGCTGGGTCCGAACTAGGATGGCGAAGTGAGCTGAAGAACGATGATGGATTCAACCCAGATCTTTGACTAGGGGTGAGTGTCTGAAACGTTTCAGTGCTCCGTCCATCATCTCCTTGTGTTTGCTTTGTTCACCTTTAGTTGGCAGGATAAGCTCAGACGTGGGTCCCTTGCTCACTTTGCCACTGGATTCAAGCTAGCCTGGAAGATGAGGGGTGTTACCCTGAAACCGGTACCAGGATGCTTGTTTCCGGTCCAGGAAAGACCTGTCTTGGCAGTTCAGGCTGGACTGTTCCCATGAGGCACAGGGTCAAGACTGATTTACATATAGCTGGGTCTGAACGGGGGTGGCGAAGTGAGCTAAAGAACGATGATGGATTCAACCCAGATCTGTGACTGTGACTGAGGGTGAGTGTCTGAAAGTTTCAGTGCTCCGTCCATCACCTTCTTGTGTTTGCTTTGTTCGCCCTAAATTGGCAGGTGATGCCCAGACGTGGGTCCCTTGCTCACTTTGCCACTGGATTCAAGCTAGACTGGCTGATGAGGGGTGTTAACCCAAAACCGGTCCCAGGATGCTTGTTTCCGGTCCAGGGAAGACCTGGCTTGGCAGTTCGGGCTAGAATGTTCCCATGAGGCACAGGGTCAAGACTGATTTACATATAGCTGTGTCTGAACTAGGATGGCGAAGTGAGCTAAAGAACGATGATGGATTCAACCCAGATCTTTGACTGGGGTGAGTGTCTGAAACGTTTCAGTGTTCTGTCCATCATCTCCTTGTGTTTGTTTTGTTCACCTTAAGTTGGCAGGGTATGCCCAGACGTGGGTCCCTTGCTCACTTTGCCACTGGATTCAAGCTAGCCTGGCTGATGAGGGGTGTTACCCCAAAACCGGTCCCAGGATGCTTGTCTCCAGTCCAGGGAAGACCTGGCCTGGCAGTTCGGGCTGGACTGTTCCCATGAGGTACAGGATCAAGACTGATTTGCATATAGCTGGTTCTGAACTGGGGTGGCAGAGTGAGCTAAAGAACAATTAGGGATTCAACACAAATCTGTGTCAGGGGTTGAGTGTCTGAAAAGTTTTAGTGCTCCGTCCGTCATCTTCTTGTGTTTGCTTTGTTCACCCTAAGTTGGCAGGGTATGCCCAGGCGTGGGTCCCTTGCTCACTTTGCCACCGGATTTAAGCTAGCCTGGCTGATGTGGGGTGTTACCCTGAATCCGGTTCCAGGATGCTTGTTTCTGGTGCAGGGAAGACCTGGCTTGGCAGTTCGGGCTGGTCTGTTCCCATGAGGCACAGGGCCAAGACTGATTTACATATAGCTGAGTCTGAACTGGGGTGACGAAGTGAGCTAAAGAACGATAATGGATTTAACCCAGATCTGTGACTGGGGGTGAGTGTCTGAAAAGTTTCAGTGCTCCATCCATCATTATCTTGTGTTTGCTTTGCTAGATATTATGACTGCCCAATCTATAACAAATCCGGCTCCTCTTATCCTTATGACCAGCAATTTTAATATGAACTTGCTACAGGCGGAAAAAAGGGTTCACATAGAGGAAACACTTGATCAGATCTGCGTGTATTACCTTGTTTCAACCTTACAAGCAGAGGAAGGATGCTAGTGGGCAACAATCTTTAAGCAATGTGGATCATCTGGGACTGAGAGTCTTGAATGGCCGAGTTGAACCTGATATTTAGGCGACGTCAACCCATCACTCAGCAACTTCTCATTCAATTATTGACTATACTTTAGTGTCACTCCCTTTATTTCATAGGGTGACTTACTATGCGTTGGGAAGTTGGCTAGAAAGGGATCATCAACCGCAGATGATCCAGCTAAATCTGCATGTCTCACTGCATGAATAAGTCCAACCAGATATTGGAAAATGTTCTACGACCAACTATAAGAAGCTGCAGTGGTCTATAGATTCCATTGATGAAGTAGAGCATCGAGCTAGACTTCAAGGGCAAATATATGTGAAACAACCTCTAGCCCTCTGGCCTACTGGGTTCAACTCCCTAAGCTACTTCTGGAGAAACAAGTTGAGACCCATAAGGCCATAAATGCCTGAGCCTTGGTACGATCCTGGCCTAGAAGAGAACTTAAAACAGCAAGTAAAAAGCTGAATCATGCCTTACGGGTGCTTAGAAAGAATCCAACCTCAAGCTCACATAGTGAGATTCTCCCTAAACTAAGATCATTATACAAAAAAGCTGTTTGGGACCCAGCCAAATCTGAGATAGACCTATACTGGTTTAAAATAACCCTGGGTGAAGTTCGCGTAGCCGTGCTACGCGAGGCTACGCAAAGTAGCACAAAATATCCGCTACGCGAGCGTGCGGAGTTGCTTGTTTCCGCATGCTCGCGTGTGCTCGCGTATGCTCGCGAGATGTTTTTTACGTTCAGCAACGCAAATGACGTTTTCGGGGGAAATATCGCGCGAACTTCACCACGCGGTCGCCAATGGGCGCGGTCATCTTGTTTTCCTATCTTTAGCATGGTTCTGGGGCCTGTTTTTCAATCCCTCTCCAATCTTTTCAATCCTTTGTTTTTTACACTGTTTTTCTGATCTTTTTTATTTATTATCTATCCCTCTCTGTCCCTAAGTGTATATTTTGCGTTTTATTTCTTCTTTTACTGCGTTGTTTTTACATTTCTACTGCTTTATATTACTTCCTTCTTTACTCTCCTACTTTTTCCCCTAACTTTATTTTTTACTGCTAAATTTTCTTTTCCGCCCCCGCCCACCCCAGAACCATGGCTAAGGAAAAGGGTACCGGCTCCAAGGGCAAGGCGCTTGCGCCCAAGAGCCGCTGCCTGCCTTGCGGCAGACTGCGCCCGCCAGGGGTGCAGGCCCGGTCCCTTTTCAGCGAGGCGGAGGAGGCCGCCCTTGTTTTTTTTGTGCAGCCCCACCTCCCCTTGACCTTGGCAGCAGGCGGCAGGCCTGGCTCCGGGTACGCTACCCAGGAGTGTCACTGCCGGTGGGCGAGGGTGCGCCGGGCAGTGTTTTGCTGCTCTGGGGTCCGGCGCACCCATAACCAGCTGACCCACCGGTGGTCAGACATCTTGGACCGGGAGCAGGACCTGCTGGACCTGCTAGCTGTCGAGGTCATCTGGCTTGGTGAGTAGCTAATACTAGTAGTATTGTGTGTTCTCTAGACTGTGTTACTGTTATTGCGAATATAATTTTTTTCCGATTAGCAAGAATGCTGCTGCTTACATTGCAGGTAAATTAAGTTTAAAAATCTTCTGTGATTGTTATTCTTCTAGACACAGGTGCTCGGCGCTACTAATCTTACTTGTTGTTTGCAACTTTGCGCTCGCCTGGGCTGATTATGTAAGAGTTTACTTTAGAGAACTTAAGTTAGGTAATGCTAGAGAGACTCTAGTCCTTCCTTTGTCCTCCTGTCACTAAGATAGTGGTGGATGGGTAGTTTAGTTACTTAGTTACTTAGTATTAGTTGGTAATTTTTAAGCGATCTGCATGACGCATCCTCTGTCACGTCACTTGCTGCTGAGTGCTGCTTACTCCAGTCTTTAGTAGAACCTTTTGTAGTTTGTTAGTGAGTGAGTAATAGGCTTAGCAGAACATCAGCAGCAACCAATCAACAATTTGGTGTATGCAAAACTTTATGCATGCGTCCTCCATCTATGCATTTTGAGGACTAAAATAAATGGAAATGCAGACTTAGTACACAATTGGCCTGTCTGGAATAGGTGGGCTAGGTCAGGTGGTACTTAGGCTTAGGATTCTGGAATCAGAACAGAATGGAACACTGGATTAGTGTTCATAAATAATAACTATATGGTCCGCGAATCCCGCGATACTACTAGTCGATCAGATTAGATAGGTCAATTTTACTGCAATTTGTGTTTCCAAAAATGTTTTTTTGAGCGTTTTCTAAAATATTTTTTGTTTCACACCAATCATCAATGTTTGACTCTTTCTTTATTATATCTTACATGATCAGCACCCAGGGGCAAGAAGACGGGGTCGGAGTCGGCGGGAGCTGGACAACAAGACGCCTCCCAGGGCCAGGACCGCTCCTCTACCGAGGGCTCTGCTGCTGGCACCAGTAAGTCCTCTCCTCCTGTTGTTAATATTAATAATTATATTTCCCTAACTTTTACTGCACCTTATTTTTTCCGAACTATTATTTCCGTTTCCTAATTCTATTTTACCAAATCTTCTTCGATCTAGACTATCTGTTTCTAAATTCTTGTTATCCCTGCCTCTAACTGCCTCTGCTCTGACTCTCTGTACTACTACTATGTTAGTCTGTCTGTAGCTAAGCTTGCCCAGTTGGCCACTCTTTATTTTTATTTAAAAGGTTTTAAAACTCAAATTCACCAATAGCTCTAGCCACTGAGTCCAGTACTTTGGGTTGTCCTCTTCTAGTCTTCTTAATCTTGATAGGCTTTGACAATTCCCACCAACAAAATGCCCAACCAGATATTTTACTATTTTTGATAAGATAGGACATACTCCTACTAGTGTCTACTCTACTCTAGTACCCGATTTGTACTAGTGATGTATGTGGAATATATATAACTATTTTTTTAATTTTTCTAGTGAAAAAGAATAAATAGGGGGAGGCGTATATGGCATCTAAAAAATGTGTAATGTTTTTTCTAGGCATACCGACCACCAGTGCCGGGGCCAGCGGCGGGTCAGGCGACGCCAGCCAGGAGGGAGCAGCAGATGCGGCAGCTGCCAAAGGGGTGGGTGAGGCAGCAGCAGTGGCGGGCGGTGGTAAGTTATACTTATATTCCTTACTTATTGTCAATAGTTACACACTCGCTGCAAGGGTGTACAGTGTATGTTGAGACTGAGAGACTAAGGGGCCGATTCCGATTCGGGCCGGAAAAAATACCGATTGACTCGGTAATGGAATTTAGTCCGACCGACACGTACCGGCGCCGTCCGACCCGGGTAGTACGATGAAATGCATGGGAATCACGACCGACTCGCACGGAACACAAGGCGAACGACCGACCCGGACGGAAACAAGCTATCCGGCCGGGAAACCACGCGAATCGAACCGACCGACACGCATCAGGAAATAACCCGAACGAAACGTACCCGCGAACTCCGACCCGCGCAGTACGATGCAATGGGTGCAAATTCAGACCGATTCGTACGGAGCCCAAGCCGTACGACCGACACGCATACAAAACCCAGCCGAACAAACACAATACTCCGCGACCGATGCGTACGCCGCATATGAAACTGAGCTGAAACACAGCGGGAACGACTCGGAGAGGCGCGCACGAGACAACTGCAACGTCCTACTCGGTCAGAAGAACGACTCCTACATGCACAATAATCACAAATGAAAAAATACAAAAAAAAGGGCCAAACAAGCAATGACAAAGCCAATAAATACAGGGGTGAAAAAAATGGAACAAGGACACACCCCCAACTCCACCTACATAAAGGCCACAAATCCCTACCATGATCCTTTGCAAATTCCACTGACCTGCCAGCACAGAACACCATCACACAGCAAACACAGACACACACACAGCTCATCCAACACAAAAGCCACACACCATTAGCACCTCAACAAATAGCACCCTCACACACACACAGCAAAACCTACACACACACACCCTCACTTGCACACACACACATCAATCACCACTACCACCACCCATCACCATGCCCCTAAAGAAGAATCTAAAGTTCCTAGATAGTGAATTGGAAGTCATGGTAGACGAGATCCTGAGGGTAGAGCCACAGTTGTTTGGCACATTGGTCCAACAGACCCCCATGTCGCAGAAAACCAAGATGTGGGCGAGGATCGTCGACAGAGTGAACGCACAATCACCATGTTTGCGCACAAAGGAAGACATCCAGAACAGGTGGTATGATGTGCGCAGGAGGGTCAGAGACCTACTCAAGAAGGATTACCTCCTGAGCCAGCACACCGGCAGTGGCCCTCCTGCAAAACCAGTATACCTCAGGCCCTGGGAGGAGAAGGTGCGGGCCATCCTACCACCAGTGAGCATATATGGACTAACAGACATCCCAGAGCCTGGTGAGTACACAACTAATATACACAATATTGTGTGCCAATACACACACATCACTGTCAAGGGGACAGTCAAACCATCCACCCCTAGCAAATCAACAGCAACCAAAAGAAAATCATCCCAAGATGTGTATGTCAGTTAGATAAACACAATACATGCCATCTCATAGTGATATGTAACTGTGTCATGACATGTACAAACCTAACAACAAATAGAGCAAGGCAGTGGCACAAATATAACCAACAAACACTGCCTGATATTTTGCCACCACTAGAACACCACCTCACAGGGAAGCTCACTTAAAGGAAGGAATTCTGTGTATGCTGGTGAAGTTAGTGTAGCCAATAGCATGATGGGAGTTGTAGTCACAGATACTGCTCACCCTCACAATTGGCCCATCAACACCACTCTGAACCATGCTCACATCACAGGGAGTGGATAAGGACTGACAAGATGGCTGACACTGGCTACTGCTGTGGGGAGCACAAGGCCCTGCTGGGATCTGTGCACCAACAAACAGCACAACACCACTGCCTGACATCCTGAAAGCCAACTTGCACTCTCTGCAATGCAAGCACGTTGCATGGTGGGATATCTGGCTGGGTGGGAAGGAGGACTCACAGCACTGACCATAGTTACAAGCAGCTCACCTCACACACCCCTCAACACAAACTCCACATAACCCACCTGGGAGAATGCAATGCCTCACATACCAAATGAAGATCCCACAAAGAACCACCACCCTGGGTAATGCTGTGTGAAGCACAGGGACACACCTGGGACTTGTACCCAAACAAACGCAAGGACAACACTGTCAGCCTTCCTGTCAGCACAGGCACACTACCCCACAGGGAAGCAGAGCCCAAAGGAAGGAAGTACGGGCATGCTGGGAAGGGGGGTGTAGGCAATAGCATGATGGGAGTTGGAGTCACAGATACTGCTCACGCTCACAATTGGCCCATCAACACCACTATGAACCATGCTCACATCACAGGGAGTGGATAAGGACTGACAAGATGGTGGACACTGGCTACTGCTGTGGGGAGCACAAGGCCCTGCTGGGAACTGTGCACCAACAAACAGCACAACACCACTGAATGACATCCTGAGAGTCAACCTGAACACACTGCAAGGGTGGCATGCTTCATGGTGGGATAACTGGGCCAGGTGGAGAAGGATGGCCGGATGTCCACCAAATACAACCAATGCTGGCCATGCACACACCTCAACATTCATATTGAAATGCCCCAGGTATGCATGACAATGTGCTACACCAATATCAACCTCTTACTGTGACAACTTAGGACAATGCAATGTACATGCCTGCATCCAGAGGTACAGTCACAACTGTCAGGTGTGTGAACCATTGATGCCTGTAGAAACATTACATACAATGTGTGTCTCTTCCAAATACAGGTGACGATGATGGGGACACAGCAGCAGGCGAGGAGGAGACCCTGTCCCAGGCTCCGGGGGACACAGAGCTCACTGGTGTGGAACAGCCTCTGCCCTCCTCGGATGGCGAAGGCCTACCTGGCCCCTCCGGTGTGAGTCATCATGCAGCACCAGCTGGACCAACATCTGCACCCCCTGCACCCACCCCTCCAACAACTGCCAACATACAGACCACCCCCGCCGACACGGACAGACCAAGGACCACTGCTGACAACAGCACAGGGCCCCAGGCTCACCGTGGAGCAACGGATGACAACACCACTAACAACCCCCCAAGTGGGCCTCGGGTCACCTGTGCGT
The DNA here is from genome assembly GCA_963921515.1 of Calotriton arnoldi. Taxonomy (NCBI): domain Eukaryota; kingdom Metazoa; phylum Chordata; class Amphibia; order Caudata; family Salamandridae; genus Calotriton; species Calotriton arnoldi. The sequence continues at coordinate 13,571 of CAWUFW010017146.1, read as the reverse complement.
GCCACCGCAGGTCCTGCACGTGTCGCCAGGGGTGGTGGGAGGGTGCTTGCAGAGGGGTCTGGACTGCATGATGACCCACAACTGGCACGCATCGCTGATGCGTACCAGGATAGCACCGGAGAGGTCAGACAGGTAGTGGGGATCCTCAAGGACATACAACAGCAGCAGGCTGCCCATCATGCCCGCTTGGACTCCCACATGGCCCGTGTGGAGACACACATGGCCCGTGTGGAGACACACATGTCGGGCATGGAGTCCAAGTGGGACACATTGCAAGAACTCACAGCGGTGCATAGGGACATATTGACATGCCTCCGCCAGATTAGCACCAACATGGCCACACCTCCCTGTGTGCCCACAACATCTGGTGCTGCAACAACTGACACCGCCACAGGGAGGGAGGAGGACTCTGGCGGAGAGTCCCCTGCACCGCAGCAGCCTGCACGTGAGGGTCCCCCCCCAAAGAAGAGGGGTCGTCCGAGGAAGGAAAACTGAGAGGTTGATGGCCACGTACATCCCACAGGAAGCCAACACCTGTTCCGGAAATTCTCCTTTGTTTGCAAACGTTTCACCCTGTCGAATGCAACACTACTTTCCCACATGACATGGGGAGTTCAAGTTCGACTAATGTATCATATGACTGTGGACTTCACTCAGGACATGTCTGCTACCAAGACTTCCAACTCATCTGGGAACTTTGGATCACAATCCCAATGTACAGCACCCACCATCCTGTGCACTATACACACACACATTTCTGTAAATAAAATCACTAGTACACCATACTTGCCACTGTTGTTATTCAAATGTGGATACTGTTATGGTGATGATGTTCTGCTAAATTACACTGTGTATGCTAACTGCTACAGCAAGTACAACACCGTCGTGTGAGTCATGGTGACGTGACACATATGAGGGAGACACACCACTAGGGCTACACAACACAGACACCAGGGCCATCGGACTCATCGCCCACAGTGATGTTGCCAGGAAATACAGTGGAATGCACAGACACCACACCTATTCAGAGTCTGTGTCAACTAGCCCACAGGTGCAGTAAGCAAATGTCAGTCAGATGTGTGACCACAGACAACGCACATCCCAAAGTGAAGCACAGGTTTATTACACATTTGCAACATGTTGTTTCCACTACAAATGCAAGGTTTACCCACGTGGCAGTGGCCACACAGTCAACAAGTGCAGAAGATATGAAGTCCAGGGGTGTGTGGCACATCACTTGTAGGCCAACTACTGCTGCCACCCTGAAAGCTGTATCATGGTGTCGGGGGATCCAAGTTGACCAAAGTACTCAGTAAGCACCCTGTGAAGGACAGACATGACACACAGTTAAAATCACTGTAGAACAGGACAGTACTGCAATACTCATGCCCAATACATGTCACAAGACAACTACACAAAACCAAGTTAGCATATCAAAACTGTTGGGGAGTTCAGACTACCTGGAAGAACACATTGCTGCACGCATCCAGTCAAGTAGCACATGGCCACACTCAAACAGCACCAGAGCACCACCCACACATATCATGCAAACTCACGTCATTCACATTACATCTCCCTGGATACTCACATTCAGCTGAAGAAGTTGGTGATGAGCTGTGTGCGGACATCACCATCATCATCATCATCACTGGCATCGTGGTCCAGGCCAGGATCCTCCACAGGTGGTGGACGTTGGTCATCGTCATCCAGGATGAGAGGCAACTCCTTCCGCACTGCCAGGTTGTGTAGCATGCAGCAGACGATGACAATCTTGCACACCTTTGCTGGGGCATATGGGAGGGCCCCTCCTGTCTTGTCCAGGCAGCGGAAGCGGCTCTTCAGGAGACCAAAGGTCCGCTCTATCACTCTCCTGGTCCAACCATGTACCTCATTGTAGCGCATCTGGGCTGGTGTCACAGGGTTCCTGAGGGGTGTCAGCAACCACGGCATGTTGGGGTATCCAGAGTCACCTACGGACAGACAAGTGCACATTAGCTGATTTGGAAAAGTGGGTGGAATACTACAGATCAGAACACACACAATGGTACAAAGTCAGTACACACCGACAAGCCAGGCACGCTGGTTCTGCATCTGTGCCATCATCCTCGGGATGCGACTACTCATCACTCATCACGTAGGCATTGTGTGCTGAACCAGGGAAATGGGCACACACATGTGTGATGCTCATATCTGCTAAACATACCACCAGAGCATTGATCGAATGGTAATGTTTACGGTTCCGGTATGCCTGCTCATGTGCCTGTGGTGGTATCAAAGCCACATGTATCCCATCAATGGAGCCAATGACATGTGGCATCCTCCCCAGGGCATAGAAGTCACTCTTGACGTCAGTGAGTTGTTGACGTGTTGGGAAATAGATGTACTGGTTCAGGCATCTCAACATTGCCTCCAAAACATCGCGTAGCACACGGCTGAACATAGTCTGTGACATCCCACCGGCAGTCGCAACAGTGTGTTGAAAGGTACCGGTGGCAAAGAAGTGTAGGGTTGCCATTACCTTCACCTTGGGGGTCAGCGCCGTAGGGTACGTCCGGCCAGGTTGCAAATGTGGTGCCAAGCGCACTGCCAAATCCTCAATCAGCTGTCTGGTGAAGCGGTACCGTTGGATGCTGTCACGTTCCACCATCTTTGCCAGGTCAGGGAATGGTCTATGGACAGCTGGAGCCCTGCAGTGCATAGGTTGAAGGAAGAAAGATTGTCAGTCACCCCACATATGTGCCATTCACCATACTCAATTTCACATGATACATCATTACGTGACACAAGTACTTGATGTGTGTGCCGTTCTGTCGGACATAACTCGCACCTACATGGCCATCATCTAACTTCTCAGTACAACATGTGTGCACAACAGGTACCAGGTTTTGCTATGGGAAACCATTAGGCTGTGTCACAGTACCCATTTACTGCTGTCACGTTCCACACACACACCACAGTGACATGTCTGGACAGATGCGCCACAGGCATCACAGATCATTGACAGGTAGATTCCCAGTGACCCTGTCTTGCCACATGGACACTGGCATGACATGGCGTATCATGTACAGGTCAGAAAAACAAACATGACTCCCACAGGTAGTGGCCCCTGTCGCATCCGCAGGACAGACATGGACGCCAGTTACGCACAACATCAAAGTCCATGCACAAACAACGTTGATGTGGAGACTGTCTCCCATCGTGCACATGGAATCAGTGACATCGGAAACACAACATGCACACAGACTGTGGAGGGACATCACTATTGTGGCAATGGGTCATCCTGTGACGTACATGCCTTCCCACATGGGACTCTGGGGGTATGTGACATGTCATACACATACACAACCTGGAAATGTGACCATGCCACATGCTCCAAAATGAACTGTTGCACATCACAGTGGTCATGTGCACAACACACCAAGGACCCTGTCCCCATGAACACATGCACAGCCTGGGTGTGGCTGCCCACAAGTGCCACCACAGAAACCACATGTTAACCCCCATACACAGAGAAGGAAATGCAGCCTTACATTCCTCAGGAAACAGTGTGGACTGGGTGTGGTGTTGTAGGTGTGCCCCATGGTCTCTGGCAGGTATATGTGGCTGGCATACGTTCACCAGTGACAAGCATGGTGACATATGCGACTGACCTGTACAGGTACGCGTTGTACAGCAATGGACCGATCGGTGTGCCCGGCCAGCCCATTGCATCTGTTGTGAGCGGGTACGCGTTGTACAGCAATGGACTGATCGGTGTGCCCGGCCGGCCCATTGCATATGATGTGTGCAGGTACACGTTGTATCCCGAAATACGCGTTGTACAGCAATGGACCGAACGGTGCGCACACATTGGCTGGGGCCTGGCATGGCAACGGACGCGTTTTCGAAGCTCCGAGTCTGATGCAGTGAATTCAGTTGGCCAGCCACAACAATGTTGCAAAATCATGGGTGTCATGAAGTTGAAGATTTGAAGGATGCTGTGGGTGTGTATTAGTGCTGCTATTCCATGGATTGGTCAGATTCAAAAGATGCAAACGACTTGGACCTATCACTTTGGACACATGGGACAGTATCTGCCTCTGCAGCACACATATAATGCTGGCTGTTCCCATGAGAGCTCACTTGCCTGCACTACATGCTCCAGGACGACATCTGCCACCAACACTGCTGCTGTTTATGCATCCTCTGGCTACTGCAATGGCACGTACTGTGGAGAGAGCCCCAGCCTTCAGCCTTCAGCCTTGAGGAGAACCAGGCCCTGCTGGACAGCCTCCTTCCACAGTACAGCAAGCTGTATGGGAAACCAGGGGAGCAGGTGAGTGTGCTGTCCACTGCCTTACTAATTGTGCATGTTGTCTGACTAGCAGGACTTACAGTGTGCACACTACTGGCTAGCATGCTCACTGAGTAGTTGTCACACCCCAAAGTGTGTAGTTACATGCACTGAACTGGTACAGTGCAGTAACAGTGCATTCCAACTAGGTTTACTTCCCATGCAATGATACCATGTAGTGACTGCTGGCAAACTGTTCATAGCCATTGTTGCACTGCCTGTGTACATCATATGCCCCTGTGATTGAGACATGTATATCCAACTGTGTGATGCACGTATATGTTGCATGTGTAGTAATGGCCTTTTCACTTTGTCATCCCCACAGGTTGATGCCCACCAGAAGCAGGAAATCTGGCTGACCATCGCCCGGGAAGTAAGATCCGTGGGGGTCTACAGGCGCAGGATCCGCAACTGCCAGAAGAGGTGGCAGGACCTTCGGGGCTGGACCCGGAGGATCGCAATGGTCCAGCTGAAGCTGTCGCCTCCTCGCAGGAGGGGCGGACACCGGACCCTGACCCCCCACATGCTCAGGATCCTGGCGGTGGTCTTCCCTGACCTGGATGGGCAGCTGAAGGCCAGACAGCAGCAAGGAGGGGGTGAGTCCATGACTGCACTGTGCACTTTGTCTGACATGCTATGTGCCCTCCTCTGGCCTGGTTAAACTTCCACAGTACATCAGTCATGTGGTCCAGGACCCATGTCCCTCATTTGTGACATGCCCACTTCTCCTCTGATACGCATATGTGTGGCCCTTATAGTCAGGAAATTGTGTCATTTGGGGACTGTGTCATTGCATTTAGCTTTGCTCAAGGTGGGGGACAGCATTTGTTCCCGTGACTATGTTGTGCGATTCATGGGTGGGTCAATTGCTTACACAATGCCTAAGTTCTGACATGTAATCTGGGTGTAACTTTGATATGTGGTCCGCTTGCTGCTCTGACTCACCACATGTCCCTGGGGAATTTGGCACACACCCATGCTGCTGGTGGGAACAATGTTTGGGCCTCAGGAGTATGTGTATCCAGTGTGTCAAACATGCTTAGCCACCTGCCTACTGTCCAGGACTCATCCCTCTTACAGGTGGAGCTGGACAGTCATGCCTACTCCAGGGCATACAATAAACTCTGTACTCCCACTCCAGTGTATCATCTGGCATGTTGTGATCAATGAAATGTACCCTCAGGTGTCTGCCTCTGTCTCATTGTGCTGTGTCTTCGTTGTCAGGACTACTGGTATGTTTATCGGTTAGGGCTCAGCATGCCATCGGAGATGTGACCATGATAGACGATACTTCTGTGACTTATAGATGTCTGATCACTTGACTGTGCACACAGGTGTTTGCGACTGTGACTTTCGGCAGCTGTATTTTCATTCACAACACACTGTGAGGTGCTCATGTTCAGAGAGTTGTGTTTCATGTCCCCCATATGTCCAGTTGGTATGACGTGGACAAATAGTAGTACAGATGATGTGGTTTTTGGGGGATGGACATGTGCACTTGTCAGTCACATAACTTGCATTCCCCATGCCCTCGGATTGTGACACAGTGCAGACTGTTGTTGGCTGGCTGCCATGGCCATGTGACTTGAGACAGTAATGTATGACTTTGCACGCATTCCTGTGTCATGGCATTAAACTTCCTGAGACTGATCCTGCAGGGGAGTGACATGTGCAACATGCACCCCATTGTGGCATTGACTATCCGGACATGGGTGCATCATGGTATCTGGTGCTGGTATGCATCACATGCATTTCTATTTAGACTCTGGCCATCCCTTTATCCGGACACCTGCACTGACTCAGTGGCAAGAGATGTGATGTGTGCATGTTCACATATTTCACCGTGTTCCCTGCAATGTCCAACAACTGTGTAGGTGGTGCATGTGTCCACACTGGGGTCTTACCATCAGACAGGCACCAGACAGATGGGTGCAAGGGCAGGAGGGGTGTGAGTCCCATGGTTGACCATCAGACTGACAATTGGCTTCCCCGAATATGTGTGAGGACTTTAGGCAATGTTCAACTAAGGATGCCAGGGCTTGCTCTGTAATGTGCTGTACTTACTGTGGTGTGTGCGGTCAGTGCAGGTGACTGATGTTTGTCTGTTTCCCTAATTGTTTGCAGATACATCCACGGCCACAGGAGGGGACAGCTCCACGGACCAGGAGGAGCAGCGGAGCCAGACTGGGTCAGCATTGGACATGTGGTCAGAGGGACCCAGTGGCACGGAGGGCGAGGGGAGCCACACCGAGGAGTCCTCAGCACCATCCACCTCAGCTGAGGACCATAGCAGCTCGGAGGATGACTCCCTTGTGGAGGCGGGTCTCAGCAGCCACCAAAGGCCAGCTAGTCTGTCTGGCCCCGCCACCACCACCACCACCACCGCCCTCCCATTGGCTCCCATTCCTGAGGTCCGTGGAGGCTCCCGTGCTCGGGAGCGTGTCTCCTTCGTGCCAGGCACCGCACCCCCTGCCCCTGTGTCCCCTGCTGCCCTGAGTGAGGAGTCTGTGTACCTCCTTCGGCAGCTCCATGTAGGGCAGACAGCAATGCTGAGTGTCCTCCATGCACACACCACTCTGTTGACACAGCTGGTGTCGTTCATGGAGGGCATCTCGACGGGTATGTCTGCCCTACAGAGGAGCAATAAGTCCATGGACTCCTCCCTGACGGCAGTAGTGTCCCTCCTCCAACAGTCCCTCACCCCTCCCACCTCTGCCCCATCCACACTTCCTGCCCCCCTACCTGTCCAAAGCACATGCACACCTGCACAGTCACCCAAACACACAGACACGAGCAGCACAGACCCACCCAAGAGAAAGGCAAGACGTGCACACAAGCATCCTCAGGGGACTGATACCACAGACACAGGGGATGGGGAACACACACACACACAGGCATCCACATTCACTCCGCAGTCCTCCAAATCCTCTCCCTCCAAGACCCCTTCCCTTGCCTCGCCTGCTACCCCACCTACACAGCAGATCTTCCTGTGTGACCTCGGCCTCTTCCCCTCCAATCCTGCTGATCCAGCATACCGGGGGAAGAGGAAGTCCACCCACACAGAGGGAGTGCCCCTCGCCCCCGGACACCCTCCCCAGGCGCAGGCAGACACAGGACCCCATTAGGAAGTCCCCCCGGACCAGGAAGAGCAAGACCCCACCACCACCACCACGCAGCTCCACCGCCCAGTCTCTCTCCTCCATCCCTCAGGCCACCACTGCACAGGTTCCCCCGCCATACCCTGCCCCAGGTTCCCCCACACCCCAGACTGCTTAGGCCCTCCCCCCTGCCACTTGCTCTTCCACCCCCAACCCAGATGCTCTGCCTGTTAGTGGCACTGTTGTGGAGACAGGGTCCCCCCTCTGTCCTGCCCACCTCATCTGCCCACCCTTCCACTCCCTTGGAGTCATGCACTGCAGTGGAGTCTACAACCACCACGTCTGACTCGGGCACTGCAGTGGGTACCCAGTCCACTACATCAGTCCAGCCCACTGCAGTGGTTGCAGCACCCACACCAACTGACTTGTGTACCACAGTGGTGCCGGCCCCCCCTGAGTCAGACACCTCCACTGCAGTTGCCGGTGACACTCCTGCACCCACCACCCCTTCACTGCCTCACTCTGCCATCCCCTGATCCTGTCCCTGCGGTGCCTGGCCTGCCCCTTGTATGCCCCTCCAAGGGGGATGTCCCCTAACCGTACCAGTGCAGGCAAGCAATGTGTGACCAGTTGTCACTTCTCACCCTGTTGGGACTGTGATTTTGGACTGGCCATTGGCCTTAGTTTCTTTTGGACTTCCGTGTTTACCCTGACATTTGCTGAATAAAGCCTCTTTTTGTTTACTTGTGGGTTTTCTTTTGATGTACATGATGTGGATGAGTAGCATCCTGCATTTGCAGTTGTAATAGTGTTCATATCAGGAAAATGAAGTGTTGCAGTGATGGACTCCATGTGGTCCATGGGATATGTGTCCTGTTGTAGTCTGGATCTATGGCATCCTTTGCTACAGTCTGAGGGTGTAATGTTCAGCATTTGACACAGGGATGTCCATTTTGCATTTGTAAATGAACATCTTTGTCTTACACTGATGCACATCTGGTTGGCTTACCACTGTTCAATGTTCCGATTTCCCGGACTGTGTGCCCAGCTCCACTGGACATGCAAATTTGCACATCAATGTCGAAGGACTCATCTGTGTATACAGTGCAACTTGCTTGACACGTGTTTTGTGTGTATGCAGATGACTGACGTGACACTCCCGTACCCAGGCTGATGTGAGCAGAGCCTTCTGTGTGTTGTGGTTGTTGACTCACTGACGGAGTGTTCTGCTGACATGTTTGGGTCGTGCACAGACAAGGTTTGGCACAGCGGACCTTCCACAGGAGTGGAGTGCCCTCATGGCAGTGTGTAATCCGGTGACATTGCGTGGGCCTGTGTTGTGTGCTGTGTAAGCATGTCTGTGCGTGTTCCCTTCCCTTTTCCTACACAGGCTGTGTCTCTAGGGATGTTCCTGTTTGTGATGCTTGCTGAGTTGTTCTGTGTTCATCCAGCATCTTGGACCTGGTTTCTCCGTGATGTGGGTGCATGGCAAACTAATGTTCATGAGGTTGTCATACCAGGTTGTCTTTGTTGTCAGGGCTGGGGATGTGGGCAAACGCAGATGGGACACATTCAGGATTCCGCTTGGCACTTGTTGTTTACACAAGTCATGTGATTTACAGTTTGTGGTAGCTTTCAGTGATTGTGACATGTTGTGTGTGTGACTGCTGCCACTCCTCAGGGTCAGAGCTGCATTGTTGGATGTTGTGTACGTGTGTTCTTCGTGTGTCACCTTGGCTTCTTCGTTGGTGTGTGACTATGGCCAGGATCCCATTGATTGTGGTGGATTTCACATCATGCCCATGTACGGCATACTGTGCTGTGTGTCAGACATTGACGAGTCTTGTTGACTGGCCATGTGTGATGGGTTTCTGCACCTTAGTTCCCACCACCACCCCTGGTATTGTCATGGGTGCATGTCCAATGTCACCAGTCCATGTGAGCTTCACTGCTGCACATTGGTAGAGATCAGGGTGTGTGGTGTTGAGTGTGTGCAAAAGTGAGTTGTTGCACGGCTAGACCCCTACCTCCATATTGGCCTTGGCTGGCAGGCCGTGCTGATTGATTGGAGCTTGTGTAGGTGTGATGGTAGTTAGTTGCTCAGGACACATGGCTGTGGTTCACAGTGTGAACGACATCTCACTTTGTCATCACAGTGGGATTATCATGCAGGCTAGTGTCAGCACAATGTGGGGTCCCTGGGGGTAGTGCTGTGGTGGGTCTGTCTCTTGCTGTGTTAGTTGCTGTTCCTACAAGCTTGTGTGACATGTGTAATTTGGGCTCCCTCTCATCTAACAATGCCTGATTGCCCACATAGGGGTATCCGATCCATGAGTAACTTTTGTATGGCACTGTATACACATCTGTGTGGTTGGAATTCAGGCCTCCTCATGTGTTGTGTGGTTGCCTGGGGACACTGGCCCCCCCCATCACCTGTTGTGTTTGATATGCAGTGTGAGTCTGCCTGTTTGTGTTTGTGCCTTTGCACCACTGCATTGGCATATCTTGAGTGTGCCATTGGCTGTATGTTGTTTGGTGGCTTTCCCCTGCTGTCCCTGGAACTCCTAGGTCATCAGTCAGCACAATAATCATGGTTTGTATGTCCCATTGCTGCCATGGTATGGTATTTGTTCACCTGACATCTACAGTCTCCACAGGATATATACATTTGTGTGTCCATTGGTGCAGATATGTGGGTCAGCATTATGATGGTCACTTCTGTCATTGTGTTATTTGTGAATGTTGACAATGTGGGCCCCCATGGGTGATGTTTGTATGCACATGGCCAAAACGATGTTTCAGTGACACTGCACTGTTTGCCTCGACCAATCTATGTTGCTATGGGACACAAGCACTACTATGCCACTGATGTGTTTGTTGTTGTGTGACCAGGATTCATCCATGCAGTTTGGCTTTGGCAGCTTTTACCATGACTACACTTCCCTTTTGGTCACTGTGGTGATGGGGCTTTATGCCCCATTGCCACACTGTTCAAAATGTGCATCAGCTATGGACACCACACTTCCCTTTTGGTCACTGTGGTGATGGGGCATTAGGCCCCATTGCCACACTGTTCAAAATGTGCATCAGCTATGGACACCACACTTCCCTTTTGGTCACTGTGGTGATGGGGCTTTAGGCCCCATTGCCACACTGTTCAAAATGTGTATCAGCTATGGACTCCACACTTCCCTTTTGGTCACTGTGGTGATGGGGCTTTAGGCCCCATTGCCACACTGTTCAAAATGTGCATCAGCTATGGACACCACACTTCCCTTTTGGTCACTGTGGTGATGGGGCTTTAGGCCCCATTGCCACACTGTTCAAATTGTGCATCAGCTATGGACTCCACACTTCCCTTTTGGTCACTGTGGTGATGGGGCATTAGGCCCCATTGCCACACTGTTCAAATTGTGCATCAGCTATGGATAGCACACTTCCCTTTTGGTCACTGTGGTGATGGGGCTTTAGGCCCCATTGCCACACTGTTCAAAATGTGCATCAGCTATGGACCCCACACTTCCCTTTTGGTCATTGTGGTGATGGGGCTTTAGGCCACATTGCCACACTGTTCAAAATGTGCATCAGCTATGGATAGCACACTTACCTTTTGGTCACTGTGGTGATGGGGTGTTCGAGCCCATTGCCACAGTGGCCATGGTCGGCTTGCATTGTGGAGGCCACACACATTTCTGTGTGACACATGTGCTAGGGGGTCACATTGTATGTTCAATGTCATGTTCAGTGTTGTAGGCATTTGATACAGACTACACACACATGTCATGGTGTTGGGGGGGAAGTAATCTTCTGTCATTCCTTATGTGGGAGTATGCTAGTTGTGTCATGCATTACCCGTCCTATGAGTAGGAGTGGTGTTAGTGGTAGGCATCCATCCCCCCATGAGTGGGGATGGTAGTAGTGACAGGCATCCAGGCCCCCCTGAGTAGGGGTGGTGGTAGTGGTAGGCATCCATCCCCCCATGAGTGGGGATGGTAGTAGTGACAGGCATCCAGCCCCCTAAGGGTGGGGATGGTAGTGGTGGCAGGCATACAGGCACCCATGAGTAGGGGTGGTGGTAGTGGTAGGCATCCAGCCCCCCCTGAGTAGTGGTGGTGGTAGTGGTAGGCATCCATCCCCCCATGAGTGGGGATGGTAGTAGTGACAGGCATCCAGCCCCCTAAGGGTGGGGTTGGTAGTAGTGACAGGCATCCAGCCCCCCCTGAGTAGGGGTGGTGGTGGTGGCAGGCATCTAGCCCCCCCTGAGTGGGGGTGGTGGTAGTGGTAGGCATCCATCCCCCTAAGGGTGGGGATGGTAGTAGTGGCAGGCATCCAGGCCCCCCTGAGTAGGGGTGGTGGTAGTGGTAGGCATCCAGGCCCCCCTGAGTAGGGGTGGTGGTAGTGGTAGGCATCCATCCCCCCATGAGTGGGGATGGTAGTAGTGACAGGCATCCAGCCCCCTCTGAGTAGGGGTGGTGGTGGTGGCAGGCATCTAGCCCCCCCTGAGTGGGGGTGGTGGTAGTGGTAGGCATCCATCCCCCCATGAGTGGGGATGGTAGTAGTGGCAGGCATCCAGGCCCCCCTGAGTAGGGGTGGTGATAGTGGTAGGCATCCAGGCCCCCCTGAGTAGGGGTGGTGGTAGTGGTAGGCATCCATCCCCCCATTAGTGGGGATGGTAGTAGTGACAGGCATCCAGGCACCCATTAGTAGTGGTGGTGGTAGTGGTAGACATCCATCACCCCATGAGTGGGGATGGTAGTAGTGACAGGCATCCAGCCCCCTAAGGGTGAGGTTGGTAGTAGTGACAGGCAGCCAGCCCCCTAAGGGTGAGGTTGGTAGTAGTGACAGGCATCCAGCCCCCCCTGAGTAGGGGTGGTGGTGGTGGCAGGCATCTAGCCCCCCATGAGTAGGGGTGGTTGTAGGGTGGTGTTGGTGGTAGGCATCCATCCCCCTATGGGTGTGTATGGCATTGGTGTTGGCCATCCCACCCCTATGGTTCTGCTGTTGCTAGTGTACGTTATTTGTGCATCCCTATGTGTGTGTGACATATTTCGGGTACGTGTAGTTTGTTTGTATTGTTGGTGTTTGACTTACCGTCTGCGCCGTACGCGTCCGTGCCGGTCCCGGTAATAGATGTAGAGTATAGGTAGGACCTGCGCAATGGGATTCATGCTTGGATCGTCTCGTTCGGGTTTCTCGTGTCTTCGAGTCGTACTCGTAGCAGGCTTGTTCGTCTCGTAGCCGTGGATCGTCTTGTGGCGCGAAACGGAGCTTATGTACGGCTCGCCCGGATGCTCAAACGGGCCGGACGTAGCGACGGGTTCGGCGCGTACGGATTGCGCATCGTACTAGTCCGGCCGGAAGGTGCTGTGTATTTGCTTCCGTGCGGCTCGATTCGGCGTACACGGATCCGGCTCGGGCGGGGAACAGGAGCTGGATTGGGTGAGTACGGCTCGCTCGGAAACTGGGTTGTTATACGCATCGTACTTGTTCGTCCGGACGAGTGTACGAATCGGTTGGGAAACACGCATTCGGCTTGTATTTTTTCCGGACGAATACTGTTAGGTGCCCTACCGGCCGAGATCGGAATCGACCCCTAAGTTGTTGTGAACAACGGTTAAAGACACCCTTTACTTAGCATTAGAGCAATAGCATTAGCGGTGGGAGTAGTAGTTGAGTAACTAATGGCCTCTTCTATCTGACTTCAACTCAGCTGGGAAAGTTTTAATGGTTCCAATCAAACTGCACAGCCATTTTTGGGACTGAATGAATCAAATCAATTAAATTTCTCCGATTTATCTTCTTTTTTCATCCATGCTTACTCCTTTTATCTTTCTCCATCTTTGTTTTATTCCATGTTCATTTCAATTCATTTTATTCATTCTTTAACCATGCTGGAATTTTCACCTGTCTGGATGAAAAAAGAAGATAAATCGGAGAAATTTAATTGATTTGATTCATTCAGTCCCTAAAATGGCTGTGCAGTTTGACTGGAACCTAAGCAGATTCCTACGTGTCCGTTGATACTGCAGCGCAGTTGGGCGGAGCGCGGAGCAAACATGCACGCTTTTATAGTTCTGAAGAGGTTAAGCATGAAAAGTATGGAGTACGCAGGTGTGCACTTCACCACCCTGTTGTTGATA